>VYZW01053677.1:263736-290586 GCA_013401315.1 Balaeniceps rex
CTACCTTTAAAGCTTCATGCGTACTTCCTTGCCCAATACATCAAGAAGACCTACAGAGCTGACCTTACTTTTTTCCTTTCCTTTTGAAAGGGAGAATTTGTGCTTTCTTGTTTCCCATCAAACATGTGTAAGAAAAAAACCCAGAACTATAGCTTGTTTTTTCTTCTCCTAAACAAAAGGAAATAATGTGGATAGCCAAGCTTTAAAAAGCTTTCTGTTTACTGGACAAGTATCACTAGAGCTTGTCCACAAAGGGCACATTTTTCCACAGAAGTATCTATTCAAATGATACCTCTTCCAGTCAACAGATTTCAACATGTGGAAATCTGAGACCAGCAATTATATATTCATGGCACGGAAAGGCTCATTGGAAGTGCTCCCAACATCTCTTCTATGTTTAAGTTACTGCAGTCACACAGTCTCACACAGATGTGCAAGGAAAGCCTCTGCTGATAATTCCCTGAGCACCACAGCAGAGAGGCTGATCCTCTGGCTGCCAACTGGTTTCAGAGAGAGGGATGTGCTTCACTGGCTACATATTCCTCTGTGTACTTTGCAGCAATGCTTGCATCTATAAGACTAATTCTGAAAATATTGCAATGACCAGTTTATGCAGCTACTACTGCTCCTCTGAATAGGATTATCTGACATGCAAAAGTGTCAGTCAGCACTGCTAAAGCATGTACTCAAGAGAAACTTCTGCAATGCTATGGTAGGGTGTAGTTACAAAGGGCAAACTATTGTCATTAGTTATTATTATTACTGTGTTCTTATATAGCGCTTTCCTTTAGGTTGCAAAGAGATGGGTTAGACCTAGCTGGGTGATTGGTAGTTTTGGAAGGAAAGATGGAACAGTGTGACTTTTGAATAGAACTAGTTGTTTAATATACAAACTTTGAGGAGTGGAGAGGTAAAAAAAAGATGCCATAGAGGCATATAAAATGATTCATATTATAGAGACAGTCAAGGACAGCTAGAATCTCCTCTTTGCACTACCTGTGACAAAAAAGAGAAAGATGTGCAAGAGAAAATTGGATGAAACTGAAACAGACTCATTTAGGGCCACAAGAACAAAACCAAATGCAACATGAAGTTAGCCCTGGGAACTCACAGTCACAGGGTATTACTGAAAGAAAGTAATCAGTAGGATTCAGAGAGGAAGGCTCAGGAATAAAAATATCATTTGCAGTCACACTGGGTAGGATAACAATTATCTGTCCTCATACTTCAATATATGCGCTGATTACCATCTGGGGAAAGTTTTAAACTTCCCCTCGAGCAGTAGTATTACACAATTGTCAAATACACTATAGGGAATTTAATGTTTTCCTCTGGAACACCTGCCATAGAGCATTGCCTGAGAAAGAATATGGAACCAGGCAGATCACTGGGCTATTCCAGTGTTAATAAGTCCCAAAATAATTTTAGCAGGATTACGTACACTACCGCTTTGCAAACACTTAGGATGAGAAGGGCCAGATATGGATGTGTATGTGTGTAGTGGTGTCGATGTTTAAAATGGCTCAAGAGGTTACTTTGAAGGACTATATATGATTTAATTTCTCTTTTCCTTTTTTTTTAATTAATTAGAAGATATTTTGAGTTTGTTTCAGGCATGCAAAAGGACATTAATCTGCCAGCTTAGTATAAAAATACAGATCTGCTATCTTAGCTGCCCTTAGCTTAAGGAGAAGAAGGAAAGGTTTTAGAAATGAATAATTAAACCAGCATCAAAATAATATAGCCACTGATTTTCCATAAATCTATTGATATTGTTACTATTGCTCTTATTATTTCTACTTAGACAGATTGATAGCAGCTTTTATCATCCTTCTAGGTGTCTTATCAAATTCTGGTGTGTGCAGCAGAGCTGATAAGAGATGAGAAATGTCACCCCTGGGACCTCCATGGATTATATTTATGCATGGCTGTTCAATGACAGCCAGCCACAGAGAGCTGGAAAGTAGTTTTATTGTTCTGGCGGGGCAGCTGCTATTCTTCTTCCACCAGCAGAGTAGAAAAGGATGCACCTGCCATTGTGTGAGATTGAAATTTAATTTCTCGCAATTTTCAAACTTCATTGGTGTGCAAAGGGGCCATCTTCAGGGGATCAGGAGGCCAATGAAAGGCAAGAAAAAGGAGGGAGTAAATGACCTCTTGGCCTTGGAAGCTGATGCTGAAATAAGAAGTAGGGGCACACAAGAGAGCATGCAGGAACTTTAGTGAATAAATAGTTCTCTGACTGAGAGGAGCAGGGAAGCACGAAATAGCTCCGGTTTTGCTAATTTCGTCTTGTCCCAAGGACCTTTCATAGAGCCTCATCCTGGAAGGTGGGAGCATCCTGCCTCCTGGTGAGAGAGACGTATGTCAAGAACAACTCCCTGGCTTGGCAATAGTGCTGAGCAAGAGAGGTCTGCAACACTTTGTGTTCCCACCATCAGTCTCTTCCAACATTCGGCCTTGCTTAAAATTCAGTCTCTTGTCTCTCCTCAAGGAACAGAAAGCAATTATGATTTTTATACTTCATACTCCAGTCTGCACTATGGTTCCAGGTTGCCTTCTGTCATCAAGGTCTTTGGCTTGAAAGGGGCTTACTTTGAGAACAGCTGGGACCATTTGTTGGTTGGAAACACCTATCAATATCTATCTTTTTACCTTCCGTCTTCATTCTTCCCACTGCTCTTATTCATTTTTTCTTCCTGTATTTTTCTTTCAGAGTATGATTTTTGCCCAGACACAATGAAGAAAGCATCAAAATATGATTCTTATGTATCCTCAAGGCTCAACAACCACGAGGCAAACAAAAAGAACCTAAAGTATATTTGTTAGAAAACAAAATAACAAAACCAAATTCATGTAATGGTTCTTAAGCATGTTCATCATATTGACAACTTTTGTTCCACTTTACTACCATGCTTGCATTGATTTTATGGGCAGTTATATATTTAAGCAGACTCATAAATGAACTGCAAAGCCATTTCAGGGAAGTAAATAAAACAATTTGGTTTAAAACAAGTTTGTAATGGGTATAAGACATTTAGCAGAAAGGTACCATGTGCGTTATGCTGAAGAACTTCACTTATTCATTTAGTTGGTTAAAAGAGAAGAAGCTGGACTATATATCTGTCTCTATTTATATTTTAAATTCAGACGTGGTCAAGTAAAATAGTGTGTTTGGGTTCTTCTGAATGTGATGAGCTAAAATTATATTGCCCAGTGGTTAGTCTGGGTCTTTGCTTGATTGTATGTAAACAAGGCTGATCTCCATTTTCCATTACAAAATAGATCATCACCTCTCACTATTATCTGGATTGTGATTATTTGTCAATAATTTTGTTTGCAGCCATCAGCAGCTGTACATAGTGGTATGTCTTGTGTGGGTATGCCAGACAAATTACATTACTTAGTAACTGTTTTTATGTACTGTCTGGTGTAATCTAAGAACAGTGTCTTGAGCCTAAACAGATCCTAAACAGTGACATATTACCCAGATATGTCTATGAATAGGTGAAGGGCTGATCCAACATTTTAAGCACTGAATATGATTTGGAACAGGGTCTGAAGAGCAGCATTTGAAGGTGAATATTCCCCATCCAAGGAGAACTTCCTACCTATTGGAATAGAGAGGCTTGAGGAGTTGAATAATTCTACAAATATAAAATGTGTTAATTCATGGGAAGGCACTGGAGTGTCTCTCTTCCCAGAAAATTAGGCAACTCAGTGAGTGACAGGTTATAAAGAGAATGTGAATACTGTGTTAGTGCCCAATAGGTTTTAGGCCAGATTTTCCCTTGCCGCTTTAGATGTCTCATTTCATTACTGTGATACTTGAGAAATAAGTGCCTGGCCCCACCAAGTTGATTGTGGCAGCCTAAATTAGACATCTTGCTATCCTATATTGCCATCAGAGATCTGTCCAGGGAGAAAGGCGCCTCCAAAGGCTGATTCAGAGTCCTGAGGTGAGTACAACTCACCTACTGTATTGGGAAACTAACTCCCTCTCTGTGCCTGTACAAACCAAGCTGCCTACCAGCCCGTTGCAAACTGCATGTGCAATGATCCGTCTGAACAGGTGATTGACTGACAGGCCCACAACGTTTGCCTCAGTCTATTCAAGAAGCGGAACATCGTAAAGGACAGCTGTCAAAGGACCTTCTTTAGGGAAACAGTATAGCGGCATGCGTGAGGGCTGGAGATCTTGCAGGCTGGCGTACCCAAGACTGCCAGTTTCTGGAGGCGGTGTTCTTCTAATAGAGCCCACTTATTCCTATGTGTATCTTATCTCCATCATCATCCTTTAAACAGAGCGTTCCCACAGGACTTGTGCTGCTGTACACAAATCCCATTCCCCCACTACTCAAAGATGTCATCTTTGTTGGCACTTTCCGTACCTCCACCCACTGGAGAATCCTTCAAAAGAGCAGATAAAGGCACTCAGAATATGAACGATAAATAAGACTGTTCAGTGATGCTGGAAACCAACGAGGATGTCTCCAGCAAAAGTTCATGATCTCCTATACGGAGTTGTGGAACTGAGGCTCAGGAACAGGTGACCGGTGATGAAAAACATGAACTGTTTTGTGATGCAGGTTGTCTTGTCAGTTAAGATGAAGAATTAAATCCGCTCTATTTTTTTCCCCTTCTTTTTAAGCATTATGAACAGCCTCAGGCTTTCCTGTCTGGTAAAGCCATACCAGAATGCAACGCTCTGGGATGTCACGAATACCTACATCTCTTGCAAGTCTTTGCCATTACAGAGTCTTCTGGGGTAATGGCATTGTAAATAGATTATCTCATTCTGACAAAAGGCTGGAAATGAGAGCTCTTCTGAGAACGTGGAATTTCCAGATATTTTTTATAAGGTGGGTGAAAATGTCTTCATTTTGTTCATGTTGGCTATGGTTGGGGGAAGGACGATCAGCAGATCTTTCAGTTACAAATTTGATTTTCACTTGTATTTTGCAACTCTTTATGCTTTTTCTTTACGGTTATTTCCTACGAATGCAAGTGGTCCCTTGAACGCAAATAAGACATTTTTGATGTCTCCAAGATCAGCACGTATACATTAAAGCTTTCTTTCATGAATCAAAGCAAACTGCTGGAAGGAAGCTGCTATCTCATTCTACAGTTGTTGGCATTCTCCCATAATGGAGTTTTCCCCTTTGGCTTACATTAAATAATGCCATACAAACATCAGCTGAGTGAAAGGAAGTTCATACAAGAAGTATGAGACACAGAAACATGGAGATTTTTGCATTTGTCTTCATCAGAACAAGGTTTTAATACTGAAGAAAAATACTTTGGAAAATTACCTAAGCCAGATAAAATATTTTATCTGAACTCTGCTATGGAGTAGTACTTTATGAAACAAAAGGTGGCAACTGAAAGGAAAGGAAAGGTAAAATGTACACTGATAGGTTTGTTGAATTTGGACAGCATATTTAAACCATGCCTTGAGTACAAACAGAATTCTGGCTTGTGGGAAACTATGATTGGAAAAGTTTGCTTGAAAAATGATAAAATTTAGCAGTTTCTGAAAGCAAAGAAACTTTCCAGGCTTTTATAAGACCATTTCCAAATCCCAACTAAGAACTGCCAGAGGGCATGCAGGGTGATGTGGTGGGTTGACCCTGGCTGGATGCCAAATGCCCACCTTCTCAAACTGGGCAGGGGAGAGAAAATATAAAAAAAAACCTCGTGGGTCGAGATAAGGACAGGGAGATCACTCAGCAATTACAGTCACAGGCAAAACAGACTTGACTTGGGGAAAATCAGTTTAATTTATTACCAGTCAAATCAGATTAGGGTAATGAGACATAAAACCAAATCTTAAAGCACCCTCCCCCCACCCCTCCCTTCTTCCAGGGCTCAACTTCCCTCCTGATTTTTCTCTACCTCCTCCCCCCGAGTGGCCCAGGGGGACAGGGAGTGGGGGTTGTGGTCAGTGCATCACAGTCGTCTCTGCCTCTGCCACTCCTTCCTCCTCAGCAGAGGACTCCTCACCCTCTTCCCCTGCTCCAGCATTGGGTCCCTCCCACAGGAGATAGTCCTCCATGAACTTCTCCAATGTGGGTCCTTCCCATGGGCTGCAGTTCTTCATGAACTGCTCCAACGTGGGTCCCTTCCACAGGGTCACAAGTCCTGCCAGCAAACCTGCTCCAGTGTGGGCTCGTCTCCCTCCACAGGTCCACAGGTCCTGCCAGGAGCCTGCTCCAGCGTGGGCTCTCCACGGGGTCACAGCCTCCTTCAGGTACCCACCTGCTCCGGCGTGGAGTCCTCCATGGGCTGCAGGTGGATATCTGCTCCACTGTTAACCTCCATGGGCTGCAGGGGGACAGCCTGCCTCACCATGGTCTTCACTATGGGCTGCAGGGGAATCTGCTCTGGTGCCTGCAGCACCTCCTCCCCCTCCTTCTGCACTGACCTTGGGATCTGCAGAGTTGTTCCTCTCACATATTCTCACTCCTCACTCTGGCTGCGGTTTGTGCCTGGGGTTTTTTTTTGACCCCTTCCTAAATATGTTATCCCAGAGGCGCTACCACCATAGCTGATTGGCTTGGCCTTGGCCAGCGGTGGGTCCATCTTGGAGCCAGTTGGCATTGGCTCTATTGGACATAGGGGAAGCTTCTATCAGCTTCTCACAGAAGCCACCCCTGTAGGCCCCCCTGCTACCAAAACCTTGCCATGCAAACCCAATACGGGTGAAGCAGAGACGCGCAACTGGGGTAGTGGGCTATTGTTGCAGGCCTCTACATCTGCTTCTCTGCTTCAGAGGATCAGGTCAGTCATTTTGCCCTGCTGGTTGCAAGCAGGGGAAGGCTATAAACAGGAGAATTTGTGAGTCAGTATGGGAGGAAGGCACAGGGCAGCTTCAAATCACTTCTGGGCCGTTCTCAGTTGCACTCAGAGGCAGTGTGTGTTGCATGCTGCTCTACTGAGCAGGCAGCACTGGGTCTCAGAAGCCAGTCTCTTTCTGGAATATTGTCAGCTTCAATGACTTCTAGAGCAGGGAGAAGCCAGAACATCCAGAAAGATGCAGATACTGCTTTTTAAGAAATTTGGTAATGTTAAAGCAATAAACAGAAGAATGGGTTCTGCATTCACTGGGTAGAATTTGTCTTTCCTTTATTTTAAGAAAATGCTTTTCTGACAAAACAGAAATGTACAAAATGGTCAAAAGAAGTAGGAAAATGGGCTTCTGCAAATCAGTATTATTTTGCTATGAATATTCAAAACTCAAAATCAAAACATTATTTCTGTTAAAATCCAGCTACTTTCTAAATATAATATCAGAATTTTTTGACAACACTCAAAATCCCTAAAGTAATAACAGAAAAGGGATTCAGTTGAATAGAAATTTTTGTAAAGGGAAGACATGATTACCTGATCAATAGATACCATAAAGCTGCTCTCATTGCTATGACTCCTCTGCATTAATGCAGCCTGTATTAACGTCTCCTGGGGAGACAATTTGTGCTCCCTCTGAGAAGTACTATTCTTTTTAAAGATTCAGTCTTAGAAGAGAGACATTTGGGCCATTTAGAGTTGTAGCCTCTACCTAAAACCTCAAATATGTTTCACTAGCTAGGAAGCAAGACATATTTCAGTAGCTTAAGCTTTCTTCAAAGGCAATGTTGCCCTGCTGTCCACATTTCTGAGTCATTTTCCTAGTTCATTCTGGCATGGTGGAAGGGAACTTTATAAGCAGCCCTTGGGTATTGGCATTGAGGTTTATTTGACAGGTATTACAAACCTTGTCTTTTGAACTGCAAATATGTGTTCTAGGATTAAATAACATTTAGTATATTTCTGCACCATTTTAACATTATTCTTCCAAAATTATATGGATACTAAAACTAGATTTTAATTTCTGTTTTCAGACAAATTTGTGTAAATGATATATGTATATTTTAAATTTTAATTTAAGGCAAAGTCTTGGTTCATAAAATGAGGGGATCTTCTGCTTTTGTTTTGGTTAGATAAACAGGACAGGAGAAAATGCTAAAAGCTTGTTGACCATGTATGCAGGTTCTACTTCCACTCTTACTGAAAATTCTGATCAAGAAGAGTGAGTTCAGATGAGCCACATGTAAACTGAGCAGAGCTAAACAGATCTAGTACAACTAACAGGAACTCAATTAAACAGTATGTGCAACTACAAATTGACATTGTCTCGTGATGTCCAGAGCATTACATGAGGTAAAATCTACCTGACCCTGATAATCTCTGGGTGCAAATATACTGTGTTACTGCAGCTAACAGAAGTGAAAAAGAAAAGTGTGGAAGGGTATGAAGAAGATGAGACATTTTATATGACTGAAAATGGAACCAAAGGCCTCAGAAGATAAATATTGTTATCAGGAACACCTTGGCACAGGAGATCATGGGTGTGAATCATATAAAGATTAACAGTTTTCAGTAGGGTCTGTGCCAAGCTTAGGTTTGATCAATCCTTTTTGTTACAACACCTGTCCTCTCAATCGAACTGTGTAATCAGACAGCAGACTTCCACTGCTTAGGAGATGCCTTCAGCTATACGTGGTATGGTCAGCCAATCTTACCAGTTAAAATGGTTCTGCTGTAAACCAATAAAAACCCCAAACCAACAACATATTTGATATGCTTTATTGTGTTGAGATGTACGTATGAGCAGCTCTGTCAGCTGCTATGCACTCTTGTGGCTTGCATTCTCTGAGATGAAGGGAAGAAATTAAATCCAAATCCCCCCAAATCTTGAGAGACTTAACACTGTGGTGGATCAATAAACTTAAACTGGGAAGTAAACATTTGATAGCTTGGTAAACTACTTGAAAGGAAAGAAGACTTGAATATCAGTCACATGCATTGCGGATAAAGAAAACAGGCCTGTTGAAGAAAACAAGCAAATGCTTTGCTGATAAGCACATATACAGTCACCATGCAAAACTCTCTATAAACTAGATAATGTGTTTTAACAATGATGTGGTTATATGGCCAATACACTTGGGTATAACAGCTTTCTCCAGTGATAATAATATCCATTTGGAGAGTTATTTGATAATGCATTTATGAGCACCTCTAATGGTTTCAGCAGAATGTAGATCTTAATTCTGACTGTTTTTTTCTTTCAAATATGATAATATTGTAGTACAGCCAGAGATAATCACATCTGACAACAGAATCATATTCTTGTAATAGACTTTGCATCATCTTCCTTTTTTTTTAAGATTGTCTCTGTAAATAGGGTTTTTCATTCTTCTGGCTGGGCAAAAATTGTGTGAGATAGTTACTTTAAAAAAAAATCTGATCTATTTTTAAAAGACCTTTCTTCTATTCAAAACCAATCTTTTATAGTATAGTTCTGCCTGAAATTTGCCCTTTTTGTGCTAGTGCTAGTATCATTCTAATCATAAAGTGGATGATAAAATAACTCTGTTCTATATAGTATTTTCTTCCACACAGCTAGCTCCCAAGATGAGCTCTAGGGAATTTACAAAATCTACATGATTTTCCATTTCAACAGAACAACAGAATTGTTACATAGAGTGAAATCTTATGGTTTTAGCTGACTAAAAAGATGTATATTACATCTGAAACACCAAATCACTTCTATTTGTTTTCTGGGGCATAGAAGTAATTTCCCAGGATTTCAGTGTTCTGATTCTCTACTGACTACAAGTAGATAGCTAGCTATTTCTGAAAAAATGGGACATCAAAACACAAGTGCTTTTCAATAACAAACCTTAAACTAACACAATCTTAATCTTTGAGTAGAATTTATTTAGAAAATTGAAAGAAAAAAAAAAAGGAATTTTTCAAGGAAAGAGGAATAGAGATTATTCTAAGGACTTTTTTGTTTTTGTCATGGAATTTCAGAAATACAAGGAAGTCATGAAGAAAGCATCTTGATCTTCAAAAATCTAAGTATTATTTACTGTTGAGCTACTATCTTCTTTGGAAAGATAGTCCAGGTCTGCTGACACTGACACTGCTACTGTGGTTTGTCTGGAGAAGAGTGGAGTCACTGACTCTGCAAGATCAAGAGTGGCTCTAACAGGGTGAGGTACTGCTAGGTATTAGGTATTTTTGTGCCCGCATATCCCAATCACTTCATGCCATTTCAGATGAATCACCCTTCACTACAATTTTCTTTGCATTAAAAAATGATAAATATCTTAGAATGTACCTTGTACTTTATGACTACTACCTCAACACTGTTGTTTCCATGGAGATAGGATGATTAGCTCATTGCATTGACTTACTGCCCTGATTTTGTTTTCCTCTCTTTTGCAACAACCCAAATATTTGATAGTTTCCCAGGTAAAAAATTCTCCTTTCTACATACTCAGTTTCACAGATTTCCCTATAATTTCTGTTTGAGTTGAAGCAGCTCTTGTAAAAAAGGCATCTAAGCTTAAATTAGATTTTAAGTAATAGTGAATCTGCCAAAATATTAGGGAAACAGTTCCAATGTTTGATTGGGGTCAATAGAGTCATATTTATTTTCATTTTCCAGCTACAACTGGTTCAAAGTTTGCCTTTTTCAGTCTTCTGGACCCACACCTGCTCTCCTCAGATTGCATAAGATAACAAATAATGTCCCTGAGGACTGTTTCAGCCAGTTGTCTAATTCCCCTAGGGCAAATTTCATCAGAATTTGTTGATCTAAAGCAATCCAACTTACGTAAATACTCTAGCCTGGTCTATTCTCTACCCTTTTCTTTCCTTATTCTAACCTGAGATCTTATTCTCTTGTTACTGACATTAAATATGATATCTGCATGATTGCCATTGACCTTCTTATTGAAGAAGGGAACAAAACATGGATTAAACTTTTCAGGTTTCTTAATTCATCTGTCACCTTTTCTTCTTCTTACTACTGATCTTATTATGGAATGACTATGACTCACCTCTCTGTTCATTCTGTACAGTGCCCTTTCTTCTCTTGTCTCCACATACCTGTGCTCTTCTTTCATACTCATCCTTATTACTCTGCCTAGTTTCCACTTTCTTACTGTGCCACTCTTAGGTTTGAGATCATTGAAGAACCTGTGATTTTAGCCAGCAGGGCTCTGTCTATGCTTTTCATTCTCTCTCCACATTGAGATGGCTCGTACCTGAGTCCTTACCGTTGTTCAGGAAATTGCTGACTCTCCTTACATGTTTTTTTTGTTTTTTTTTTTTTAAATTGTCTCTTGTCTCTTTTAGGATTTTATCTTCCAGTCTCTGAATGTATGAAGTCTGCCTCTTGAATTTCACTGGCATTTTTGCTATTCCCTTCCCTTCCTTTGTAAAGATGATGAACTCTTACAATTTCACAGTGATTTTCACCTAAGTTGCCTACCATCTTTTTATTCTCAGCTAGTCCTTCCTTACTCAAATTCTTCCCTCCCACTGCTTCCAGCACACCCAGAATTATCACCTCTCCACATCATGCTGTTTTCTTTTCCCAATGAAAAGATGGGTAATTAAAATCCCCCAAGCAGACCCTGTCCTTTTGATGGACAGCTTACATAAAGCTTCATCCTCTTGAGCATCTATTCATGGTGATCTGCCTCCTCCTTCATTATAGTCCCCATGCGTATTCCCCTTTCCATTGTTAACCCTATTTCATCAGGTTTACCCTGTGATTTCAAATCACCATTCTTCACTTTTCCCACGTGTTCTTAATGAACAACCTGTATTCCTTCTAGTAATTTTTCAGCATATGAATCACCCCACTGCGTCTTTATTATGCCAGAAAAATAACTTTTTTTTACCATGTTGCAAGAGTATAGTTGCTTTCTGTTTATTCTTGCTGTGGTCTATACGCACACAAAGTTTTCAGCTGACTGAACCACTACACTTTCTTTTGTTCCTCTTCTGATCCTGTCATCATAAGTGGCCAATGGACTCTTCTTAGAAGTCTCATTCAGTTTATCCTAAAACAACCCCAATAAGGTTAGCAAACCTATGTACAATGATACATTTCATGTTTTTCAGAGGTGGACTGCATTATTACCAATAAGAGGTAGAATTATTGAGAAAATCAAGGTCTTCATTGTGATACCAACTTTTCAACATGTATTAAATTTCAGAACACATTTGTACTTTTTTGATCCTTTATCCATGACTGAAAGGTTATGAAGGCAGATCATAAAGCCAAATTCTTTTGCCTCTTCTTTCTGAGACATGTTTTATCTGTTTTGCCTCTTGTAATTATCTCGATGCAGATAAACAGCATGGGATAGTTAATATACCAGATCACTTTGACAGATTACAGAACAAGTTACTTAAATGTTGTTTCTCTGCCAATTGTGCCAGAATAAGAAGAACAATGTGACAAGCAGCACTTTTAGGCGAAGCATGGCTCTTCATTCTGCTTACAGTTCCTGGTGACACACATCAGATAATTCTAACATTGATGTTGATTCCAGTTCATAAGAAAATAGTAGCTTAACATGCTAAAATTTAACAAATGTGTTAAAAAAACCTGTTAGAAGTAGGTCTGAGATCAAAGCCAAGCTTGTACTTGTTCATTTGCTCTCTCTAGCTCTCATTTTTATCCCCCCCACATTTTTCCCAGGCTCTTTTTCTCATAGCCGCTCTTGTAACTCACGATTGTGATCTCTTTAGACCCCAAACTTTCCATTCTTATTTGTTCAGTGTTTAAGGAAAAAAAACCCCAAACCTCGTCCCAACTGGAGCTGTTTGCAGCTACTGTAATGTAAATAATATGTAGCCCAGATGTACAATGAACTGAGGGACTGCCAGTACTTTCTAGGCCCACACACTTGGAAGGGGGTGGAGGGAGCAGGAAATGATTAGGAGAGGGGAAAGGCAGAGCTCCACCGGGCAAGGCTGAGGTGGCTCTGCAGTGTCGACTGCCGCGAGCCCTGCTCAGGGCTGTCTTTGTGCACAGGTTGGGATGTGGCAGCTGCTCGAGGCCAGCCAACGGGGTGGTTTCCACACTCACTGAGATTCTCTTATTAGCCTGAAAGCACTCAGAGGTTAATGATAAATAACAAGGATGCAGTAAAGAAAGCGAGTAAAAAGCTTTTATTGAACTTAGTGGTTGCCAGCAGCACTAGCTGTGTCAGTACCAGAAAAAAAATGCAGCGTAGATGTCTGAAGCACCTCATAGTCACTCAAAGGATGAAGAAAAATATTTACTTGGGCTCTCCACTTGGTTTCATTCACTTCTACAAGCTTGCACACATACACTAGACCCAGTTATGTTCTTTTTAAATTTAAAGCAAAAATCATTTTATTGAGTCATCAGCTAGAAGAGACATGAACTCTTTCAGTCAGTAGGAGCACAGCAGATTTTCCACAGGATTCTTTGAAAGTCTCCTTCGTCTGGGCTGAACCCTCACATCTGGCAGGAGCTCGCTTCTTCTGACTCCAAGACCCACATCCAGGACATGAATATTCATGGTGTTACTCATGCTGCGTTCCTTTCCCTCTGATGTGTTTAACTCCCAGCACCAGGGAGACACTCCAGAGCAGCTGTGAAGCTTTTGCCAGCTCTTACTAGTCAGGCTAAGCAGGAAATCATTTTCCTGTCCCATGAAACTTTCCAGTATGAGGCACTTTTGTTTCTTTTTTTTCCTTTTTTTTTCCCCCTACTCTGCTTTAGGACAAAATCTCGACTAACTGCAGGTTTTCAGTGAAGAAACCAACAATAACCCTTACCCTCCCTAAACCAAACTAAAGTAAATCAAACTGAGAAAAATAATCCCCAAACCAAGAAGAAAGGCAAATTTTCTGTGATTCAGGCCACAGACGCAAACTGGGATTTTTCACACCCAGAAAGAATGCCCTGGCACCAAGTTATCTTTTATTTGAGTAAATATTATTACAGCCTGTTTGTCTCCTCCCTTCATTCCCCACTTGAAATTCCAGCTTCAATCTGAGAACTAGTTTTCTCAATAAAGCTTCACTGAAACTGCTGCATTTTCAGATTCTAAAAAGTGTACTAGTTTTGTATTTTTATACACGCACACACACACGCGCGCATAAATTCCTGCCTAGCTTTACATACAGCATTATTTGAATTCTTTAAGAACACTTGAGAAAATTTGGGCAAGAACTACCAACCTAGCAAGTACTTTGAAGAGCTTTCACTGCACAAGAAGGAAAAAACAACTCTACTTGCTGGTGGGGAAAATTCCCTCATCTGTTGGAACATTTCCCATGGTTACTTTCTTCATTTCTCAACAGGAACACAACTTGAAATACAGTGATTGATACGATTTCTACGGGCTCTTTTTAAGATAAGTTGTTGCATTCAAAAAGATGCTGTAGTTTTCCCACAGTTGTCCTTTGGAGCTTACAATAAGTAGGGAACAGATGGCATCAGTTGGCTCCTCCTTGGTAATTGAAGGAAATGTGGGATCCCTATTAAATACCCTCTGTGACTGTAAGCAGGACACGGGTTGCTGTGCAAACTCTGCTTGATGCATGACCAGCACCCCACAGCACGAGCACGACTAACAGACCTGGCAGTCAGCCTTAACAAAGCCAGGAAAGGGAGGGCTGTGAGAGGCTGGCAGTTCAAAACTTGTCAGGTTCTGAATACTCCAAATGAATAAATAACACCAGTTTTGAAATAAGTAATTGATTGCTATTATTATTACTAGGCACACAGACTAGAGGAAAATGAAGATACTTCCCATAAGATGAAGGACCAATTTGCTCTAAGACATACAGAAAACCGCCTCTAAAATGTTACTGCCTAAAGGAGAAGCTATTAATACTGGATAAGACAAAAAGTGATGGGGTGATGAATCTATTAAATACAACATAGTACATAGAATCATAGGATCATAGAATCATTTAGGTTGGAAAAGACCTTTGAGATCATCAAGTCCATGTCACTCTTCACAAAAAAAAGCAGAAATCCTCACTAGCTTAGTCATCATCAGGTTAATGTCTACTATTGAAAGAGGTGAGGTTAGTATTAAAAGAGGTGGCTTCTACAAAAGCATCACTCTATTGAGGACGATAAATCTATTTAGCCTTATCTTCCACCAGAAAAGACATTTCCCATTAAAACAACCCATAAACTCTCATACAGATGTTTGACTTAGTCAAACATTTTGTATGACACTGAGATATTTGACATTGAGATATTTGACGTTAAGATATTTGTGTATAACCTGAGCTTTAAAGTATATTTTAATATCTCATTAAAATTCCACTTGGAGAACATATGGCATTTAAAAATTCATTTGTTATCTTGATTGATGGCATTTCAGTGAGCACTGTTTGAGTTTAAAACCAAAATATAATCTTAGACCTAATGAAGCAAACTGTGCGGGCTGAACTTTTCGTAGCTTCCCACAAACTGCCTCAGTATTTTTTGGCAGAGATTTTGTGAAACCCACCACAAGGAACAGATCAAACATATCTTTAAAATATGTAGCCCGATAATAATTGTGATTATATGTGTGAGAGATAAAATAGATATTAAATGATTGTTAATATTAACTAATGGATTATTAATATATTAAATGATCTCTGGGACAAACGGAAATATGCTATACAGGGAGAAATGTTTCCATTCTGGTTGGGACTGAGGGAAGGCTAACCAATGCTTTATGAGTGCCGCATTTTGAAAAACAAGTTGTGTGAACAGTGTGTGAAACATGCATGTCAGCAATGTACCATTAAGTGGTAGCTGAAAGAAAACAAAGAGGTTTAAAAGCTGTTGGCTGATACATACTTGAAAAAAGCAAAATAAATCTTATGATCAACAACAGCAGAACTTCCTGAACTATTTTGTGGGTCCTGCATCCTGTGAGTATCTCTATGAGAGGAGCCTCTGTAGCATTTCAAAAACTAGGCTTGCCAGTTGCCAAGATTTCCATTACGGACAACGTCCAGACAGCAACAGACCCTGTTTTGTCCAGACATCTATCTCAGAATCCCCCTCTAGAAGTGCCTTTTTTTGCTCTTGCTTATAGGGGGAAGCCTAAATACTCAGTTTAGACCAAACAATTGGATTTTAAATGGCTGCAACTGGCTGAAACAGCTGTTGTCCCCAGCTTGTAGACATGCGGAGCAGGAGTTGGAGTGAGTGTAGCAGAGCTCAGCCTGGCATGTTCTTACTGCTGCTGCTTTGGGAGCTTCTCCTCAGGACTGTTCAAGTATGTCCGGCAGGCATGTAGCTTAGAAATTTTTGTTCCACCTCAGAAATGCTTCTTTTTGAACTGCATCTCTCCCCCCCGCCTCCTCTCTCCTCTCTNCTTGGGTAGCATTGAAGTAGGTCAAGAGAGAAAGGAAACTTGTCAAACCATCCCTCTTCCCAGTACCTAAACTCTCAAGCAGTGCTTTATTTTAGAGGTAAGTTTGGATACAAATGCCTGGGCCAGACTTTGGTATACAGCAATCTTTCAGAATGGACCTGGGCCTACTGCTTGGGTCCTCTGGCACAGCTTGTTCCCTTACTTCACAGAGTATCAGATAATTTATTTGAATTGCTTTTAGATTCAGTTTTAGGACTACGGCATTTTGCCCTGTCTCTAAGGGGGAATAATGAGCTTGTCTTGCACCTTGGTAGATTAACAAGGTCTCTTCTCCCCCAGAAAGTTAGGAAATCCAGAGGTTAGCTCAGTGAAGCCCTTATAGGACTGGGCTCTTTGTACCTCAAAGCCTGCCAGGCTGAGGGATGCTGGGGATGAGGGGGGCAGAACATGACCGTGCTTCCCTTCTTGCTCACTTGGGCCATGCCATGCTCCTGGAAGAGGCAGCACCTTCTGTGTAAGCCCCCATCAAACTTTTGAACAAGTTTTCTTAAGTATATGCAGTATATAACAATTCAGATGCAAAAATTTATCATATCTATATTATTTCCACAATATTCCCCACAGAGCCCAGATGTGCTTTCTGAAGGATGATGATGGTGATGATTGCTACGGCAAGGATCGCTGGGAGAGTTGTTATTGCAAAGCAGCGAAGTTCACAATAACAAACCACACCCCTCTCTGACGGCATCCATCGAGTACATAGTACACCACAGGCTAAATTTATACTTTCCTCAAGTTGGTTTTTAGCTGTTTTTTTCTTCCTCTGGCTTAAAGCCATTATATGTCTTATTTGAGGTTTTGATCTGTTCTCACCAGAACTGCCACATGATTATAGGAGTCGATGTGTTATTAAGATGGGCTGCGCAAAGTTCAGGGCAGCACATTAATGGTTGAGCATGGGTTATACGAAACCCTCAGCCTCTCCAACATGGCATTTCCCCCCCCCGCCCCTGCTTCACCCCCAAGACCAGGCTTAGCTCACATTTCTTTTTAGAAAGCAGAACTTGAAGCCAGGTATTTTGCCACAAACATTTGCAGGCTTACAATCCAAGCAGTCGTGACTGAATGCTGTCTCTCACATGGAAAACAAATTCTGTACATGCTGTACATTCTTCAGTGCAAAATAAAATCCAGATGGCCTTTATTTTACAAAAAAAGTGGGGCAAACAGATGAAGAGACAGAAGTCCTTTCTACTCACATCCATCTCTAAACCTTGCCAAAATAAAGTAACCAACAGAAAGCTCTCATGACTGGCCAAAGGCAGGCAGTTACTGAATTATGAGATAACAATACAAGGAGAAACATGTTATTTTTAAAAATAAAAGGGTATTAGCAGATTAAAATCAAATAAGTATAGGTGTTTATCATTTTGCGGTCCAACAGAGTCGGTCTTTGAAACAGAGCCGGCCATCCTGGGATGTGGAAAAGTCAGGTCTGACGAAGAACAGAGGTTGCCGTCACAGGATGCTAAAAAAAAAAAAAAGAACATGGAACAAGGTCATTTTGAGTGGAAAATACACATTCTGTTCCTGATGAAGGCCAAGATGGAACACTCCAGGGCTATCAAGATTCTTTCTCAGTTTGTTTCAAAACAAAATTTTAACAAATTTCCACCTAGTTTTGTGTTGGAGAGAACACTGGTAACTGATGATCAATTGATGGCCCTCTTTCAGTCACAGCATCCAAAAAACAAGAAGAAATAAGAAATGTTTCCCAATAACAGGTTAAAATTCATTTAAGTTTTTCAGAAAATTCACTCATTCATTTGCACAAATAATGAAGACAGACATACCTTTTAATTTTTCATCAATATTACGCAGAAACTTTTTTGAAACATGTTTTGAAATGTTTTTGTTTAACTTTATAGCTGTTGCTTACTTCTGAGTTTATCTCCCCTGCTTCTCTGTCTTCTCCTGTTTTGCTTTTTAGAAGGAGGAAAGTAGAGGAAAAGCAAAGAAAATATATACACTTTAGCCAATGGAACATTTTTTATTTTTAAATTCATTTAAAAAAAATGAGAAAAATGGATTGAGAGGTTTTGGTTTTGGAAAGTTCATTTTTCAGCTATACCCCCTATTATGCTAGGAAGATTTTGATCTAAATCTATTAACATCTTTGAAGATGAGCCAAGCAGTCAGTCCTCAGAAATTAACTTTAATTAAGTACGAGTAGTAAAACTTTAATTTAGGTGGGATGGGAGGAGAAAGGAAAGTATCTGTATGTTCCAGTGTGGCAGGAGAATGACACAAATTAGGAAACTGCCGTGGATACTGACTATTGTTATGCAGCTTTCCATATTCTTTCAGTCATTATGAGTTTGCTTTAGATTAAACAGAGGTACAAAAATAACAACAAAGAAGTAAAAATTTCAAAAACAACGTAGTGTGCAGTTGAGCGTATGTAATACTGCCCTTCCTTTACAATAAGATCAAGGTACACTGAGCACACAGTGCCAGCAAATAAAAATCTGAACATTTAAATATTTACATACTTCGTAAATCTCTGTGCAGCAGAATATAGCACCATGGAGTCAAAGAGGGCTCATCACCACGCTTAGAGTCTATAAAAATGAAACATTAATACCTGAAATATGAATGAATTTCTGGCATTAATGAGGAAGGAAGATAATGAGACAATATTGTATATTTATATCTAGTGCAGCCTTCTTTCTGTACTGCTCAGAGTGACTCATTCCTGGAACACAGGTCAGAGCTCCAGTCATCAGAAATATGTTAAACAATTCAACTTAATTACTGTTCTAAACCCTGGCAAATTATTGCCAGTAGCTCCCAGCTGACTTTAAGAAAGAGATGTAGAAAAACGAATAATGTAAAATATAATGAATAGTATTTGAAATACTGTTAAAAGAAATATTAGACAATAACTTTACTCTGGTTCTTAATGAAAAATATGTTTTTGCCTTTGCAATTGTGTATTTAAATACAATACTTCAGCATACCATGTTCTGTTCTGTTATTTATTACAGATATACGCACATTCTTCCATGAGATTTTTTTTTTTTGAGAAGGGATTTCTCTGTCTCTACAGTGAAACCATCAGTGACCAAAATGGGCTACTGGTTGGGTAAATACCTTAGATCTTATAGCCAGATGTAAAACATAAATACCAACCATTTTCAAAAACAATATTACAAAAAATGGGCTACTGAATGAATTGGTTTAATACCAGGCATTTTAAAGCCTCACTTCCATCACTAGTGACCATCATATGTGTCTTCAGAGCTTTGGAAGAACAGCGGTTCAGAAACCCGACAGCAAATAAACCCGACAGCAGATAAACAACAAGCAGTGCTCAAACTCTGAGATTAATAGTTGTCTGGCCCTCAGATATTGTTGAAACAATAATGCGAGTGCTACAGAGCCAGTGGTGCTGGTATCAGTTTAAAAGCTATCCATTCTTTGGACCCCACATCTTGCAGAGGTCTGCCTCATCCCCCAGGGCTCAGGATCCAACAGGAACATCCAAATCCGTACTTCACCCAGCTCTGGCTATTAGCTCTCTTTACCTGAGGGAGAAGCCCAGTTCCCAGCTAGCTAAGCAGTATATTGTGAACATTATAGGCTGTATATCCTTGTGAGAGAACTGCGTTCCTTCCAGCTTTTCCTCGGAGTTCACAAAGTGCATCAGAGTGTTCCAGACACTGTAATAAAGGAGAGCTGCCCTGTCTTTTTTGATGAGTTAACATTTTGTTTGATCTAAACCAGTGGAATTTTATCCCTATTTTTAAAATAAAATACTAGTTTAGAAGACTTTATTTCCCTCAGAAAACGCCTAAGTGAAACACTGAATCACTCCTCCCCCTGCACCCCAAAAAAACCCTAAACCAGCCCACCAAAACCAGCATGTTGTGGCAGTTTCTAAATTCTCCTAGCCGTCTTTTTGGTGATTTGTAAGAGAAGGTGACAAACAGATTTATTCTGTACAAACCCCATTTTTCAGCTTGGATACATATATGCATATGCATAGCTATGCGTATATAAACATGCACACATATATACATGTATATATGTATGTATGTATAAAAATCACCTGCTTTTCAGCAAATACATCTCTTAATCTTTGCTTGCTCCATCGATCAGTCATTGGGATCCACAGCACAGCTTGTCGTGGCAAGGTGCTGTCTCAGGCTGTGCTCCTGTAGCTCAGCTCTCAGAGGGCGGCTGCCTCCCAGTATTGGAAAGGCAAGACCTGCAAGGAAAGAGAGATGTCCAGCAACAGCCTCATGCAGTCTGAGGATGTTTCTGGCTTCTCCCATCAAACTGTGTTCCTTTGTACTCTTCAGGCGTGTTCCTACCCCCACATCCATGTCACTGCCCGTCAGAGGCTGGAGGAGGAAGCCTGGGATCCCGCTGGTAGCTCCAGGGCAGGTATGCAAGAGCTGGAGACCTCGGGGGACAAGGACCAGTGTTGGTCAGAGGACAACTCAGTGGGACAAGGACAGAGCTGAGAGACTTCTTGCCTGAGGGAGACAGCACAAGACTGTAGCTAAACGCCATCAAACAGCTAGAAATAGTTGCTTTTATTTGGATCAGAGGTTGCCTATCTCTAAATTGGCTGCTGTGAAGGAGAAAATGAAAACAAGAGCTGTGAGTCACAGGTTGCTGAGGGAAGGGACATTGTAGAGGACTGTAATGAATTCCTCCCTGCTGCCGACATCCTCCAGACTACTCCTGGGCTGTAGTTTGGTGAAGGCAATGAATGCTGATATTTCCATGTCCAGATACTTATTTAGCCAATATTAGCAAACCAACATAAGCTCAAACACATCGTTGCACTGTTTTGTATGCTCAGACCTGAGAGACCATCAGAGCAAACAGCACTGAAATGATCTGACTTCATACTCCTTAATGAGTTTGCCAGCTACGCACTCTCAAAGACCTCTCACGTGCACTCAGCATTGTACTGAGAATGAATAAGTAAGCTTTTGCTCAGGGCCGGATCTGTAAAAAAAAAAGAGTTGGACATCCCAACCTGTAAACTATGGACTATGCAGGCAATTCTTAAAAGTCCTGTTGAAGCTATGTTGTTGATAAAAACTAGCGACCTTAATATTCAATTACATTTGCATGATTTTTTCTTTTTTCTGCTTATATAGTTTATTAAAATTCTTTTTCTTACAAGAAGTCTTACAAGAATTAGATGGCTACATATTTTACAGAAAACTAATGTTACAGAAATATGAGTACAGCTGGAGCAAATTCCTGTTTTATGTAAGCCAGAAAGTGACTTGTATTTTCAGTACGTAGTTGCGTGTTTGGGGTTTTTTTGTGTATCTTTATACTACCCATTCTATTCTCATGTACCCAAACTCTATGTTTTCACTAACATTGCTTATTCATATTCCACACAAGTCCATCTATTTCTGCTACAGATTCTTTTGTTGAACACAGTATTCCAGACAAGGACACACCATTGTTTTATACAATATTGTCATTCATTTGATAATGTTTCTGTACCTTTGTTTGTAATAGTATTGAAATATGTTTGTTTTTATTAATGGAGTTATGTCTTCAGCACACATATTTCCTGGAGCATCCGTTCTGACTGATAAGATACCTTTGTGGATGAATAAAGTTATTTTGGATTTTTGATGTTTGTATGAATACTTCTCAGCATTCCTTCCTCAATCTTCTCTTTATCAATCCTGAAAAAGTAGTTTGATGACACATTCAGCAAGAGAATTAGATTTCTCTAGCATTCTACAAAGAAATTTGTATTGTCTGGCAAAGGTATTATTTGACATCACAGGGCGAAGCTGTTCCATGCAATATTTTATTTTGAAAATTAGGTTACCTTTCAGACTAATTATGTCTTAAGGAGCCAGGCAACAATTTAAGAAGTTTTGTGATTAAGTTCAAACAAGAAATGCAATGAGCTTTTTTAAGAGTCACAGAATCTCATCTAAAGGTCAGTGAAATAAATTTGAGGCTTTCAAAATTTTTTTTTTATTTTACTTCAGCAAGCATCAGAAGAGGCCTTCAGACAATGAAGTTGTCATCTGCAGTGAAAATGTGTACTTTTATATTTAAATAGTCTGTGAGAAAGCAGAGAGCCAGCAGGATTAGTTAAGTCTTTTTCCATCATCTCCAATGTAACTGGAACTGCTTTTTGGAAATAATTTTGGAAATTACTTCAAAAATCCCACATAGCAATAGTAAAGGTTTAACAACATTGCAGTAAACAGGTCAAGTTATTATACTTCATTCAGTTCCACCTCTTTTACCTGGAAAGGAACAAGTTATATTTGAAAACTGTGTAGAAATGTTTGTGAAAACTGGCTATTCTTCTTATTACCTAATGTTCAGGTGTCAAATTGGAGGACTCTTTTTACTGTGTTTCTTGGGTCTTACTGCATGACATTCTTTGATAAAACCTGGTGAAGGGGCAGAATGAGCCAAGAGCTGATAGTCTGCTGGGAAGAATCACCTGGGAAAGCAATTGTGTTACTCTAGGCAAATCGCTTCTCATCTCTGTATAATTATTTTCCTTCCTATCTGTGGTCTACCCCATTTAGACTGTAAGTTTTTTAGGCAATTAGGCAAGACTCACTTCGCTGTACATTAGCCTTCTAAAAGTGAGAAATCTCATTTCAGTCAGTTATCCAGCCTCCCTGTACATTTAAGAGAGAGAGAGAGACTTTCAGAGGATGATTCTTCTTGTCTAAGACTGGAGTAACATGAATTGCTCTCTGGGCATTCTATTCACTCACTACCCCTTCCATTGACAACACTTTAAATCAGATATTAAACTATAGATAGATAAAGTTAGGTGAGATGACTCAAGCCCTTGTTGTACACTGCCTGCCACCTTATCTCAGTCATAATTTCCAGATATGACATTAATAGAAATAAGTAACAATATAGTGGGCCAAATGGAGGCCTGATATAATTTTACATTTTTATGGTGAAAAGCTCATAGAGATGCTAAGACTTCAGGGCAGTCCTACTGTTAGGCAGAAGATCAAGCAGGATGACTGCAATGGTTGTTTCCTCCCTTATTTATATATCATGTGGAGCGGGGAGGTGATGACTATTGACAATATTGACTTATTCTAACTGGCTAGGGATGTTTTATGATGAAATACATCAAGGGCCCCAGAATGATACTCTAATGAACTTGTGAGCTTTATAAACAACATGCCTTTTTAGGAGCAGCAAAGGGTCTCTGGTGACCTACCTACTCAGCAGGTGCTAGCCCTGCCTGCAGCTGCTGAGATGCTTTCGGTCTAGGTGGTAGGGACAACTTTTTAATTTTCTCTGAGTGGAGTGAGAGTGTGAGACAGCCTCTGCCTCTGAAAAGATTTTCATTAGTCCTGTTTGACTGGCTAAAGTTGCTTTTATAAAGCTCAATGTGCGGTTTCTTCCTGCCCACCTTGGTGTTTAGGCCAGCTCCCTGGTCATCCCTCTTATGCCACAGGGCTTCAGAAAGAACTGAAGGGACAGGTTTATTTCTACTCATGCTAACTCAAAGCTGAGTTTGTTATAAAAGTGCTTAATCAGAATCAGCTGTAATAAAGTTTTATAGCCCCTTAGTGCCATTCTGAAGCTGCAGAAAGCCTGGATCAAAAATCTAGCCTGTTAATTCCAGATGTATTTTATATATATGTGAGCATATATATGCACTATATAACACAGCACCAAAATGGAGGGTATTTATTCAACTCCTATGTTCTTTAACTTCTCTCAATGTCTCACCAGAGCTTTCTAACCCAAAGAGATGGATTTTCAGCTCACATTTCCCACACAACCCTGAAAGTTGACACAGCACACAGTCTGTGGTAATAGAATTACCACAAGAAATATATTTTAGAGAACTGGTAAATTACAAAAGTGGGCTTGTAGGTGCCTAAAGACTCAGTTCAAAAGAGATGGCTCTGCTGCAGTGCCTTCTGTAAGGACAGCACCTTCTCTTCATGCTGTAATGGTGTTTTCCCCTACAAATTATTTCACGCTAACCTCAGCTATGCTGGATCACATGGAGTCAGCGAGCTGTGTCAAGGCACTACAGGCTTTTCACTCATCCTTATCCAATCCCTGGCTGGGCCAAGATATTCCACACCTCACTGTATCAAAATACATGTTCTGGGGAGGTTTCTAAGAGTCCTGGAGTGTGTCTTACTCCACTTATGTACCTACACACACATGTAAAGTATGCCACTATATAAGCCTTGGTACCTCCATGTTGCAAATTGCCTTTTTAGTAAAGCCAGAATCGCAACTGAAAAATGACATATCTAATATTTCTGCATAACTGTCTGAGCATCTCCGAACACTTCTGTCAGCAGTCATCAGATATTTGAGTTCAACTTTTGCAGGCTTTCATTTTCATTTAGGGAAAAATCTGTCTTGCGAAATAATTGTCAAATGTTCTTGAAAAAACATGAAGAAGAAGAATTAAATATTCATGATTCATACACTAAAATTCACATTTTTGTATGGTCTGTGCATGTTGATTTCTGAAATGCACATGGAAGCAAACTGGAAAAGGAGCTTAGCTTCAGAGGAGATGTTATAAAGGTAAAGAATCTGACGTAGCACTTCTGCCTTTGTTCCTCCTTATATCATTCTGCTAGGTGGGTTACTGCCTTTTGTGTGTCTTCTGCCCTGTAGTATTTAACCTCACTTCACAGGCCAGCTGTATTTCATCACTCGCGCCATACCGGGAGCTCATTAGGTGAGAACTTCTTCCTCTTTGAAATGTTTTAAATCTGATTATTTTCTAAAGGATCTTGAGTACATTCTAATTCACAGTTAAATATATAAATTTGAGTACGTGTATTGCGATTTATTCTTTCACTTGCCTACAACAGGATCCAAATAAGAAGTGAAATGCCTCATTAAAATGTAATTCGGTATGGCTTTTGAGGCCCCGAGAAACACAGTTTGCAAGACAACAGCAACCAGTTGAAAGTGAGGATGTTTCCCCAACTTGTTATCCTTTAGCACAGTTGACTGGTACTTCTTAAAAGTATATGTGGTCAAATAGGGCATATATTAAACTTTTCATTTTCAGCTTAGCTACCATAAAAGCAAATTCTGTTTTGTTTACATCTCAAAATCTCCAAATGAAGAAAACTCATGACAAGTGTATCCCTCAGGTAGGTCAGCAGAAACATAAGCTTCTATTTACGAAAGTTATATCTGTGTGCTTCTGTCTCTGAAGGTTGCAGTGACTGTCAAAGTTGGTCTCTAGGCACCATTATGACCTATTTATTCTTTGTATATCACAGCACATTTTTTTAAAGTGAGAAACAAA
This sequence comes from Balaeniceps rex, assembly GCA_013401315.1. Taxonomy (NCBI): domain Eukaryota; kingdom Metazoa; phylum Chordata; class Aves; order Pelecaniformes; family Balaenicipitidae; genus Balaeniceps; species Balaeniceps rex. Next base: position 289,282 of record VYZW01053677.1, read on the forward strand.
CTTCACAAGGTATGAAAACTATCATCTTCAAATATATTCTGTGAATTCACATATATAGGGACGGATTTTTTTTTTCTCATTCATTCTCTATATTTTCTGCTAAACTCTGACATTCATATTTGCATGTTATGTTAATAAATTAAATATATTTTGTGATTTAAATAATAGAGCAACCTCTTCATGTAAAATTTGTCATGTAATTAGATTCCAGTGTGTAGAGTACACAAGAATTACACAATTATTTTCAGGTAAACTGACTCAACTGTATACCAAATCATGCATATTTAGGTATTATCAGGAGATAGATACTGCTTCTTTTTCTAAACTAACAGACCAAATTTCCATTTTGATTAAGTTGATAAAGCTCCAGTAAGTCAGTAGAGCAATGCTAACTAATACCAGCAGGATCTAGCTCAGAGCATAAAGACTGTTTCCAATGTCAGAACAGCTCATTATTATTTGATAGCCAGATTTTCGGGAAGATAAAACATACCAAGACTAATCTCACTTCAGCTTTCATTAACTAAGCACCTACCTGTACTGACTTTGAAGATACAGATTACAAAGGCTATCTGCTAGTCCTGTAAAAGTACAATGAGATGATTTCTTAATGATTCGGTGTCCAGCACTGATCCTTATGCTCTTCAGATGTGGTGTTAAGGTTTGAGTAGTTTTGGAGGGTTGAACCAAAGCCATATTGTAATTCCATGGAATCAGGACTTCAGCTTGGCCATTTTTTGTTTCCTGTAGTAACCCATTTCCTCAGCCAACTGTCTTGTTTGAATACTGGCCACCAAGAGGTGTAACTGCACTGCCTGAATGAGACATGAACACCAAAGCCCTCTGGATTCTCCCCTGGACCCTGGCACTGACTGCGATTTTCATAAGTCTCATGTCTATTGTTTTATTTTTCTTCCCATTGATAGATCTGTTTCATTTATGTCAAACCCTGCTTCTCTCATGGAATTAGGCATTTATTCTGCCCTGTTATTGCCTAAGAGTGGCCTCAAGCCCTCGAACCACTCACCCCTCCAGCAGAGTCCAGCTTGTCCCTAGAAAAGACCAAGTGTCTCAGGCAGGAATCCACAATACCAACAAGGCAGCCTGTGTGAGCAAGAAATTCTGAGGGAAGGGACAAATCTTAAATTTATTTTGCATTTTTTGAAAGATGCCTACACCCTCTTGGGATTCCGACTTAGGGGTACGAATAGCCTGAGCCATTATTTGAAGATTAAGAGGAGGAAAGAGTATGTCTACTGACTCAGATGATTAAACATCTCAGCTTTGTTGGGACTTGCATGAATA
>VYZW01053679.1:0-10816 GCA_013401315.1 Balaeniceps rex
GGGGCTACAGGGGTGGCTTCTGTGAGAAGCTGCTGGAAGATTCCCCCATGTCTGATAGAGCCAATGCCAGGCAGCTCCAAGACGGACCCGCCGCTGGCCAAGGCCGAGCCCATCAGCGACGGTGGTAGTGCCTCTGGGATAACGTTTTAAGAAGGAAAAAGAAAAACTGTGCAACACCAGCAGCAGTCAGAAGAGAGGAGTGAGAACATGTGAGAGGAACGACTCTGCAGACACCAAGGTCAGTGAAGAAGGAGNAACGACTCTGCAGACACCAAGGTCAGTGAAGAAGGAGGGGAGGAGGTGCTCCAGGTGCCGGAGCAGAGATTCCCCTGCAGCCTGTGGTGAAGACCACGGTGGGGCAGGCTGTCCCCCTGCAGCCCATGGGGGTCCACGGTGGAGCAGATATCCACCTGCAGCCCAGGGAGGACCCCATGCCAGAGCAGGTGGATGTGCCCGAAGCAGGCTGTGACCCCATGGGAAGCCCGTGCTGGAGCAGGCTCCTGGCAGGACCTGTGGACCCGTGGCAAGAGAGGAGCCCACGCTGGAGCAGGTTTGCTGGCAGGACTTGTGACCCCACGGGGGACCCACGCTGGAGCAGTCTGCTCCTGAAGGACTGCACCCCGTGGAAGGGACCCACGCTGGAGCAGTTCGTGGAGGACTGCAGCCCGTGGGAAGGACCCACATTGGAGAAGTTCATGGAGGACGGTCTCCTGTGGGAGGGACCCCACGCTGGAGCAGGGGAAGAGTGTGAGGAGTCCTCCCCTGAGGAGGAAGGAGCGGCAGAGACAACGTGTGATGGACTGACCACAACCCCCATTCCCCGTCCCCCTGCGCCAGTGGGGGAGAGAGGCAGAGAAACTGGGAGTGAAGTTGAGCCTGGGAAGAAGGGAGGGGTGGGGGGAATGCGTTTTAAAATTTGGGTTTATTTCTTATTACCTTATTCTGATGTCCCCACCACACACTTGGTTTGAAGTTGGCCAAAAAGCCATTTATTCAGACCCCTCTGCCCCCTTCAGAGGGTGGACTGTGTTTGATCTCCACGCAGAGTAAAGCTTGTGGTTTTGATTCCTCTGAAATGAACTGTGCTGAAATGCACGAAAATCTCCCCATGAGCCAAACTGATGCACAGCAAGAGAGGATGAGGATGGGATTCACTTCAGCTGCTCTGAACCCAAAGGCTAACAAACCCAGCCTACAGTCTTCACTAGGATGCCATTAATACAGAGGGATCTCCTTGTAGTCAAAGTATATCAGGGAAATGACAACCAGCACGGAGAACGGGTGTTTTGAGATCAGCACGGCACAACTGGAAGAGAAACGGTGTGCTGAAGCATGGAATTAAAAGCAGGCTGACAGCCAGAAACCATCCACAGCCTTCCTCATCCATGAGAGAAGTGCAACACAGTAGGCACTGCTAAATAGAATAAAAGATCTGTGGGACACTAATAAGTGCCTATAAGTCATGCAGAAAGAATCCATCTTCACAGACCTCTCCATTGTGAAATTAGTATTCATGCTAATTCATACAACACAGTATGAATGCAAAGTCATAGAATCATAGATCGTTTAAGTTGGAAAAGACCGTTAAGATCATCGAGTCCAACCGTTAACCCAACACTGCCAAGCCCACCACTAAACTATGTCACTAAACACCACATCAACACGTCTTTTAAATACCCCAGGGATGGGGACTCCACCGCTTCCCTGGGCAGCCTGTTCCAATGCTTGACAACCCTCTCCGTGAAGAAGTTTTTCCCAATATCCAATCTAAACCTCCCCTGGCACAACTTGAGGCCATTGCCTCTCGTCCTATCACTTGTTCCTTGGGAGAAGAGACCGACCCCCACCTCGCTGCACCCTCCTCTCAGGTGGTTGTAGAGGGTGAGAAGGTCTCCCCTCAGCCTCCTCTTCTCCAGGCTGAACAACCCCAGGCCCCTCAGCCGCTCCTCACAGCACTTGTGCTCCAGACCCTTCCCCAGCTTCGTCGCCCTTCTCTGGACGCGCTCCAGCACCTCCATGGCCTTCTTGGAGGGGCCCAGAACTGAACACAGCACTCGAGGTGCGGCCTCACCAGTGCCCAGCACAGGGGGACGATCGCTGCCCTGCTCCTGCTGGCCACGCTATTCCTGACACAAGCCAAAAGACCAAAGTTGCAGGACTATGCTGCTGGCTTCTGATCACAAGCGGAGCATCACCATGCAGTCCTAAGAAAATCAGAGCTACAGCTATTAAAACAACGTGCCATTTCGTCTGCTCACAAGTCATTCTAGGGGTAAGTGCTGGAGAAGCAACTTGTAACACCCAGCATGCACTCAATACTTGTCCATCAAGCATACCTCAAAGGAAGGTCTCGATGGCACAAGTTCTCTTCCCAAATCTTTGCTGCTCTAATTTACAGCAAACATACCACAGCGCTGGTGGGACCTGTTCAGGCAGCACTCTTCCCACTGCTCCAAGTCACACCTGTGCTTTCCAGTGAAAAGAAACATCATCCAAGAAATATCAGAAAAGAAACATCATGCAGGAGTGGAAGAGCAACGCCAAAAGCCGGCCCAAGCAGTTTTTTGACTTTCCAAGCCAGAATTGGCTTTATTTCTCATTCTGGGTCTTTAAAACAGGGTATTAAATTTTAACTATTCCATATCAAACTCTGCAGGAGAGCTTAGTTTGAACTCAGCAGAGCAGATTTCAACCAACCACTTCCAGATTCACCGCCAGTGATTTGGTTGAAGGGCAGGGGCTCCAATCACGCCTGCCTGGATGGAAACCCGTGGCCAGGGGCCAGCTGAGGCTATTTGGAAGCGTCCCTCACCGCAATCTTCAAATGACACATCCTCTGGCAACGGCTTCTGGTTAATTTAATCGCCTTTTGTTCTCTTCTTTTGGAAGCATCTGAATAATGGTGAAGCCTACTGACAAAACCCCAAACCTGGCTTTTCACCGCAACATTTAAACCTCAAAATTAATTAATTGAATAAAAAAAGTCTGCCTGTAGCAGGGGACAGAGAAAAGCGATCACAGCGTTAGGGTTAAACACTCTTCTGGCCCAGAAGGACGAGCAGTCGGCACGGGACTGCTACCCAGAGGACGGCAGAAATCAGATTTCCTTGCCCACGTGCAGCAACCCCTGCCCATGACCTTTCCTGTGCAGAGCCCATAAATACACCCTTCTGACTCAGCCCTGCCACACAGAAATATTGCGCTGCAGCATCCGAGGCTGAGTATCCTCAAAGATTCCTTCACCACGGCTCACTAGTCACAGAACTAAGTGAAAATGAGATTGTTTTCAGGATCATTAAAGAGCTACTAATAGTTCATAAAATTTCCATAGCAGAGACTTACTGAGGCACACGAGAGACCTGTCTCTACACAGGCCTCCACATCTTTTGGAAACGACTAAAACCTTTGCCGAAGACGCACAGTCAAGGCGTATCACGTCTCGCAGCTTCCTTCACCCTCAAAACATTTCTTAGAAGCAGTTAGCGGGGCCCTGTGTGCAAGGCAGCGAACCTGAGTCACCCGAACCTTCCCAATTGCCTCAATCCATTAACGTGCCAGCTGCAGTTCTGGCGATAGCGAAGCCTCTTCCAGGGTTTTTTTGGGAATCATTACCTGGCTTGGCACTTTGCCTGAGGAAGGGAGAGCCCCGGGCTCACTGTGCAGACACCCGGATCGTCTGTAGGATCTCTGGCAAGTAGGATTGTCCTTCGAGGGTGCTGAGAAAAGGATTCGTGGTTAGCGCAGGCAACAGGACAGGAAAGGGTGACGCCACGTTCGCCAAAGCGCTATGAATTTCACTCAGAATCAGCAGTGAGTCTCAGGCCATCCGTGGGGATTTGGGACGGCTGAAGCTTCTTCTCCTGGTGTCAGAAAGGACGTTCCCCCCGTGACCGCCAGTGTTGCTGCTGGCACAGCGATGCTCTACGAGGGGAACGCTCTGCCACCGTTGGAATATAATTTTTGTGGGTTTGAAAAGGCACAGAGAAGGACGCAACAAATGCTTTTGCAGTTACCTACAGTACTTCCATGGATGTTGGTAAAACACAGCGACGGCACAGAGCCGGGCAGGAGGCTTGGAAGCCGCTGCTGCCGCGGGACAGACCATAAACATCTGCCTTTTCAACGTAGCTAGAAAAGCGAAGGAGGAAAACAAGAGCTCTGAGAGAATCTCCTTGGCCTCCAAGCGTGTCTCCCATGATCAGAGCAAGGCTGCCAAAGCATCAGGAGGATTCAAAGGCCGTCATTCAGAGATCACAAAGCTCACATTTTTGAGTCTCTCAAGACTTGGGGTCGGGTGACTTGGAGCCTGACGTCAGTGGTGAGCGAGAAAACACAATCCTCTTTTTACCATGGGTCTTGGTGGAGACTCGGGCTACTAAAAGAGAAGTTTTTAGGTTTTTCTTTATGCTCCTTGCTTTGACCTCCACCAAGTCCAAGACGACACTTTGCTAGCTGTCAAACAAATGCCTTGTTGTGAAATCCACCGCTATCCAAAACCTACACTCCGCGTAGGACTTCAAAGCAAAGCTGACACTTACTGGCACTTGGCGGCCACGCGGGCAAGCGTCCAGAGCTTGCTTCGGAGCGAGCCCTTGCTCTTTGAGTTGGCAGGACCTGTTTATTATGAGGAAGGGTCAAAACTAGGGTTTCAAATACATAAAAGTGGTAGAAAAATAAGATGAGGGAACGTTTTCTTGTCTATTGTATACCGGATGCTGACCGAAAAACCACACACCACATTTCTGAACTGATTAACGAGTTAAGAATGCACAGATCCATCCACGGCCTCCGATTAGTTTGCTTTGGCATTTACACTTTTCACAACGCTGGATTTTATCTTCAGGGAAAACACGAGGCTGTTTCATGTGAATCACTACCAACCAACCGCAGAGAACTGTAACAATGGGGAAAAGGGAAAGGATTTGAGATAATCAAAATGCCTTATCAGCACCGGGGAAAGAGAAAAAACCAACATTCTTAACACTGCTGGGAGAACCTGGGCACGTCAGAGCAATCAGGAAAAAAGTTATTAATTTAAGAAACCAAGGAACAATCCTTACATCAACCCCTGCAGCAAAGATTTTTTTTTTTTTTTTAAGATTAGATAATTGGCAACTCATTTCCCAGTTCCTAAAGATACTGGGAGATAAAAAATCCTATGAAAATTAGAAGCAGGGGCTTTTGGAAATGTTACCCAGTATCTTGCAAATACAGTACTCTCAATTTTCAAGTTAGCATAGAGAGGAAACACAAACATGCTCACTTTTCTTTTAAAACAACGGATTCTGTTGAGAATTACTGAGGACTACTAATACTTTGGCAGTCATCAGAAAACATAATCCCAGCAATGTGAATGGAAAATAGGAATACGATTTTTTTTTTTTTAAAAAAAAAAGATAATTGAAAATATTTTCATTTCAATAAATCTGCTTTAAAAACGGAGCACTGGAAACTCTTTTTGATATTTTTTTGCACCCATAAGCACATCGCAGCACTGGGGTCTGAAGCATTCTCCCCGCAGAGCGACTCGCCCCAAACAGTCCCTAGGGACCAAATCCAGGGATGGGAGAGTTCAGTATTTCCTGACCTCCTCCTGCCGCAGCAACCACAAAGAGCTAATTAGCGTCGCAGTTGGAGTTGTGATTTAGACATATCTTTATGTACTTACGTGATTGTTAATATCACCGCGTGCGGAGCATTTCACAATCCTTTCTCTAGTAAGGGCTAAGTGATTAGCAGAATCAAACCCACTAACAGCAACTGTGCCTAACCTCTATTTAGTCTGTGTGTTGCTGGTTGTTGGACCTGGAAGAGAAATCAGCACCTGAAAGCCTCTTTTTTTTCTGTCAAATGCAAGTTGTGCTTTCTTCCTGGCCGGATTGCTTCCCAGAGATTCTAAATTACTATTTTCACAACACCTCTGTCTAGCAGGGAGGTACTGTCATCGCCACGTCCCAGAAGAAAAGCCAAGATCCCAGGCAGCTGGGTAATTTGTCTGAAATCACAAAGCAAGCCTGCGATAAAAGAGAGTTTTGAAGCCTGGGTCTCCCTCCATCAGCTCAACAACTCACTTCACTACTGCAAAACACTGATGGCCTTTCAGATTCGAGATTGGATTCTTTTTGAAGCTGTGACCCACAAGCAGAAAGCCCTGAATATCCCCAGCATGCCCCGCCAGCCTCCCACGCAAATCCAATCCCTGCTCCATTTAAATCCACTCTGGATTTGATGCAAACACAAAGAGGTGCAGTCCCTTTCTGATAGAGCCGATCCTTCCTCCAACTCGTGGTCAGCTCTTGGGCTTGATAAATAAAAATGAAGGAAGAAACCACACTACATACACAGCACAGGAGAGCTTTACTCTCCCCTTTGCAACTTACTCTTTATAGACTACAGATTTAATTTAATTTAACACAATTTAAATCTAGAATGGCTTGGCATGGTCTAGGACCTGGCCAATTTGAAAAACTCTTTTCTTCCTCTTGCATCTCCCACGTGAAAGGCAGCATCCCCTATTTACCTTCAGTCCTTTCAAACGGAGATCTCTAATCTAGCAAACGAGGTCCCCATACGCAGTCCCGGTTCAGCCTGTCCTCCGTCTGTCCCCGGCTGCAGAGGGAGCCTCAGCAATGCCTTTAGAGGAACCACCTCAACGTTAAAGGTTACCACGAGCTGCGACAAATCCTTCTGTAACAGAGCAGCGACACTGACTCACCGGCAATTTCAAGGTGAAAGAGGGGTGTTTGGAGACACCAGCTTTGGAGGCCAGATCTCCTAATTTGTTGGGGTAGGTTTGCCAAACACCAAAGCACCAAATACAATTTAATGGGGCAAGTTTTTGGAGTGACCCTACAGGGTGGGAGCCTGGCGTGCCCGAGTGCTTTGCGGGGTACAGACACACCAGCCCCGCTCTGGAAAGGTATTTTGGTTGTAAGGATTACAGTACCTTGATAGAATAATTTAGAATAATTGCTGCTGCAGTTTTATTGAAACAAAGCAGATATAACATAGTTCCTCCCATCCTGTCACACTGCAGAATCTGTGTGTTGGTGAAGGTGCAGAGCTAACAAGGAAAACCAGAGCAAAAGCTTTATCATATTAACAAATTAATTGCTCGGGGATTTTCTGATTTGTTCTTAAGGCCAAATCTCAAAACTGAGACTGTCACCAATGACCTTTTTTTTTTTTTTTTTAAATAAAAACAATTAAATGAATGGTAGAATTAAAGAACTCATTTTACAGCATTCAACTTTTGGGGTGCCTCTTCGCACACAGGAGATGCCCTGGCTAGAACTGATTTTTAAATGGCAAGTCTGCAGCTAAGACCCATCCTAGAGCTTCCAGATGGTGAGATTACATCTCATTGATCTCTTTATTATAGAAGCAATATTTCTTTAATGACTACACAGGCCTGCCCAAACCCAGCTGCACTGAAAGCATCCGCTGTCAGGAGAGAGAAAGCCACCACGCCAACACCGCCTTTAACTGCGACAGATGAAGCCAGAGATGACAGATCTTCTGACTCTAAACCAAGCAAAATTAAATATTTAAGAGCTAATACCATAACTTTTCTTACACTTTAACAAAGTGCTGCCACTGGGCATTCAGGGAGACGGGGACAGTGAAATGTGTCTGCTGCTCACTCCCCAATTTGTCAAGTTAAATGTTTGTGAGGTTTTAGATCTACCGGCTACATAATGTCTTGAGGCTTCTTCCAGAGATGGTTGCTGAAATATCCAACCCAGCTGGTAAGGTATTACTGAGAGACTGGGGATTTAGGATGACTCACCAAGCATGTGAGGCATTCACGATCGATTTTCTTTCCTATGGGCTACGAGATTTTAAACGCCAATGAAGAAACACTCAGCAATCTTGAGAGTGAGCCTACCACTCATTAAATCAGCAGCATCCCCATGCATCTACTTCATCAGAGAATCGCAGAACGGTTCAGAAGGGACCTTCTAGTCCAATCCCCCTGCCATGAGCAGGGCCATCTTCAACTAGATCAGGTTGCTCAGAGCCCCCTCCAACCTGACCTGGAATGTTTCCAGGGATGGGGCCTCCACCACCTCTCTGGGCAACCTGTGCCACTGTCTCACCACCCGCAGCGGAAAAACATAGCACATGGCTTCAGGAATTTGTTTCAGTACCTGGCCAGTGCAGGAAGGAAGGGGTCAGAAACCAGCCTTTTCTTCTGAACTTCCCCTCTTTCTCATCAGAACAAGAAAGAGATCGTTACTGTTATAAATATGATGTCTCTGTATTGAAGAACAACTTAAGAGGTTCCTGTAGATCATAGAATCATGGAATCACAGAATGCTTTGGGTGGGAAGGGACCTGTAGAGGCCATCCAGTCCAACCCCCTGCAGGGAGCAGGGACATCTTTAACCAGATCAGGTTGCTCACAGCCCCCTCCAACCTGACCTGGAATGTTTCCAGGGATGGGGCCTCCACCGCCTCTCTGGGCAACCTGTGCCAGTGCTTCACTGGATCTACAGTTCAACAGCACAGATTGCTGCATCAGATGTTCATCACTTCTGGTGAGTAAAAGTAGAGTGAGCAAAGAGCAGAAAGACCCCAAATGCCTAGCTGGAATCCCTGCAGTGCGTTCCTGTAAGCAACAAGCACACTCAGCAGTTTAGGTGGCTCCACCTGAAGGTTATTACCGCATGTATTTTTAATAAAAAGCATCAAAACACTCAAAAAAATCATGCTACTGATTAAAAAGAAGTGAGAATGACCGGGCAGGGAAAAATCCTTTACGATCTCTTCTCCGTTTTGCATGTGTTTGCTTTATTGTCCCTCTTGCAAGTTGCTGATGGGGCTCCTATAAGTTCGTGTGTTCGTCTGGACCCAGCAGCAATGCAAACGGAGAGGATCACTCAAACATCAATTATGTTTGCATCTCTGCAGTGCAAGGAGGCCCTGAAAAGGCTCTGGTGTGGCAAATAATGAATTAATACAGTTAATATTTGCAGCCAATACCCCCTACCTGCTCTGCAGAAATACTGTTCAGCTTAGTTCTGAGCAAAGCACACCGAGATGGGCGGTTAATGAGGACTGTGCACGCTACAGGCGATTTTTCTCCGGCTCTTCCCCAGCTACTCGACTTCTCTGATGATCTGGCTAATGAAACGGGCCGGCGACGCTTGACATCACCTGATCCTCCACGCCTACCATTCAAAAATCCATCCTGCCTTCCCATCGCCACCTTCAGCCTCAGCGCACTCAGGCGTGAAACATCCCTGGCCTGTGTCCATGTTAATTTTCTACTTGACAGAACACAAATAGAAACCTGGTCTGGGGGAAAACTGATCATCTTGCCGCATAGTAATTAGCTTATAGCAGGGAACGGCAGTGGTGCCAGACCTCCACACTGCCGTGATAAGGCTGCTACGTCACCGGGATGGAGCGAGGCTACAGTGAAATCTCGCTGCAGGGAGACATTAAACTACCGCTTCAGAAGATGAAGCGTGCTGGTGCGGATTTGGCTGCCATTCCAGACACCTCTCCAGTCTCGGGAGTAAATTACCGACGAGGTTCGTTTAAAGGCTACTGGAGGCAGCGTAGGCACAGGTGACAAAATGCCTGCACTTTAAAGGCGAAAGGAAAGGGTGCTTATTAATGGACCTCGGTGCATTCGGTGTGAACAGGGCAAGCACCTTCGATAGGGGAATTCAGTCTCATCCCCCTCCCCGCCCAAACAAGCGTCTTCGGTACAGAGATAAGGAGACAATCCTGTTGGTACAAGCCAAGCCAGTCTGCTTTTCTGATGCCAGCATACACAGATAACGCTGACGGACGTCACAGCAGACACTGCAGCCGAAAAAGCTCTTCCGTGCAAGAGCACTGTATTTATAGAGCTAGCTTTTAGCGTTTGAAAAGTAATTTGCAGTCTTACAGCGCATAAATATTTGGGCTGTGCATTCCCGGTCCTTGCCCTTGCCCAGCAGCGTCACCCACAGCATCTCAGCTTTCGGATTCACTAAACCAAGGAGGCAGCTCACCTGCCGCAACCAGCACGCTCGTCAAGGACAATCAGTAAGACGCCAACCCTTTACGGACAACACGGCAGCATAACGGTGCCGTCCCTCTCCTTTTGGCAGCTGATTTAGGCTAGGTAGACAGGGATAGAGACAGCTACTCAATAGCTGGATACCTTCAATTCCTCTGCTGTGAATAAAGGGAATACTCAGTGGTAGCCCCGTCTTAACTTCATACAAGAAACTCAGGGTAGGGAGGTAAAACAAATAAGCCGTGTACTGCCACTGTTAAATGTCACTGGTACTGAAACCACCAACCTCTGCTGTGTCCATAGAAAGTGAGGTTGGAGGCAGCTACCTGTGCTCTGCACGTGCCAGCGGTGTAAAGTTTAGAGGAAAGTGGCTTTCACGCGCTGAAGACGTGCGAAGGGCACACAGAGGCAGTGGTGGACAGTACAGCTAGGGTTTGGAGCTGGTAACGTTGAAAATCCACCTGCAAAGCCAGCGGCTATCCCTGGGACAGGAGGAGACATATCCTTTAAAAAAAAAAACAACCAAACCAACCAACAAGAACAGCAATGTTACACGCGGAGTCAAAGCAAGATATTTTGGTGCCAGGACAGGGCGTCAGTTTGGCACAACCCCAACGCTTCTCGCAAAGAGGAGCAGGAGATTAAGGACTTGGCAAGGAGCTAGCAAAGCATAGAGCACACTCGGAGCCAGGAGGAGCGCAGCGTAAAGCCAGGCTGCCCGGGAGCAGGCAACCTGTGATGCATGGATGTCTCGCATTCGGTTATTACAGAATCACAGAATCATTTGGTTGGAAAAGACCT
>VYZW01053688.1:7839-28775 GCA_013401315.1 Balaeniceps rex
ACTGGGAGGAACAGTCTGCAAGTGGCTGTTAGGACTGAGTGATTCCCATTTTTCTTCTCCTACCATGCAGTATGACATGTGCAAAGTGTAATCATGGCTTCTGTTGGCGTTGCCTCAAGCCCTGGAGGCCGACTCATAAGGATTATTACAACTGCTCTGCTATGGTGAGTGGTTTGCTATATCCCAGTGGTTCCTGCTTGTGTTCAGATGCACCTGGCCTCTCAGAGAGAGGGTGACAATCTCCATGTGTGCCCTGTACTCTGGACTTTGTGCACTTGCCAGTAATATGGATGGTATTGTCAAAGTCTGTATGTGTGGTAGCCATTTCCAGGCAACTGTGGTACTTGAGGGAAATTGCTACAGGTTACCTTCTACGTTTCCTTTCAGGTGAGTAAAGCAGCTTGGCAGGAGAAGCGTTTTCAGGATTACAATGAGAGATGCACCTTTCATCATCGTGCAAGGGTAAGGCCTCCTCCTTCTTTGCAGTTGCCGACTCTGTCGCCTTAGCCCTGGTGACCAGGACAGTTTCTGTTGTGTCTCAATGTATTTCACTGAAGCTGAGAAGCAGGCTGTGGATCCAGCTGGGGAAGCCTGGTCATTTCATCCTTGCTCCGATGTAACGGGTAGTTCTTGGCCTGCTTTCTTCTACCAAGTCTGTTGTGAAAACTGAACACCTAGCTTGTAGTGTTCACATGCTCAAACTGACGCAGTACTTGGAAGCAGTGGCGAATGAAGGCTGAGCTCTGTCTGGAGCTGAGATACTGTAAAAGGTTGAAGTGATGGCACAGTGGAGATGTCATAGTTGGATGCAGTAAATGCTCTCCTGCTGCCTGCATCTTCTGGGATGGCACTTCAGGATGCTTAGCAATTATCTGTGTGGAAGGTGCTATTTTTTTGATCTTGTTGAGCTTGACATTGACTTTTTTTTTTTCCCCCTCCTGTGGTTATTGCAGGAATTTGCCGTGAGTCTGAGGAACAGGGTTTCTTCCATCAGTGAGATACCAAAAGTTAGGACTTTGACCTTTGTTCTTGATGCCTGCAAAGTGCTAGAACAGGCACGGAAGGTAAGGCTGGATAACAGGCTTGCTGAGGTTTAGGCCTAATTCTATCGGTGTGTTTTATGCCTTTCTTAAAGTGAGGAGACACCAACCTTGCTCTGCTCCAAACAAAGGGAGACAGAAAAAGCTTGAGGGGAGGAATAGCTTCAGGACAGGGGAAGAGCTCATGTCTGCCTTTCCCTGCTCTCACTCTGAGTTGGGTCTGTCTGCAGTGTTCCTCACAGTCAGGTCATAGGATTTGGAGCTTAGCTCAAGCTGATACCATGGAATCAGCACAAGGATCTATATTTAGGGTTTTCATATACTGGGTTTGGTCCATTCCAATTTGAAATGCCCCAGTGGTGGTACTTACTGTTTGAAAGCTCTCCTGATGCTGTGTAACAGTTAGGAAGTCCCTCGTGATGCTCATGTTATGTTTTTCCTTTCTTAACTTCATTTGATGAGCCGTAGGTATTTTGGGGGCACTGAGTTACCTACTGTATGCCCTGATAGCTGCATTATGAAGGATTCGCAGTGCAGCCACTGGATGTGTGCAGTAAGCCTGTGACAGCATAGGCCTGCAATGTCTTCTATCCCCTGAAACACAGGAAGGAGGTGGGAATTGCCTTTGCAGTATTGCCTTTGCAATATATACCTTGTTTGTGCAGGCAGACTTGATTTTGAGAGAGGCATGTGGAATAAGGATGTCTGACCCTCTTTTGTCTTTTCAGTATGGTAGCCCCTGTGTTTGCCAGGATACATATCACTGTTGCTTGCTGCTGCTGGCTTTTCTGGCCCATTTCTTTAAATGGAAACAGTGGTCTTGTTTCCTGCTGGGTGCCTGGGTGGCTTTAGGGGTCATTCATTTGTAACAGGAGTTTGTCACTTGTTGAAATGCCTTTGTCGTGGGCTCTTGGTGCTGTATAGCACCATGCCTGCTTCCCTTTGGGCTCAGTTCTCTCTGTTCATTGCCACATGAGTTCAACCTGGGCTGCCCAGCAATGCGTAGATTCTGTGTGCTCGTTGTTTTGACTCCCTGCCTGCTGGTCAGTCACACTTGTTATGCGTTTACAGTCGGTGTTCTTGTGATGGTTTGCAGGTGGGAACAAGCAGTTATTTCAGATTTCAGTACAAAATAATTACACATGCATTTCCAATCCCACGAGTAGCTCTAGGTAGCCTGGCACTGCTGTCACTTGGCATAATGGTTCACTGGGCTATTGCAGCAGACCAGAAGCACTGCCAGGCTTCTCTCAACCACTGATACGTAATGAATTGTGGAAGGGTTTGATGCTACTCTCTTCTTGCCCACTCTGAAGTTGAAGGAGAATGCTTACAGCATCATCTGTACTGCTTCAGGTGCTGGCCTACTCCTGTGTGTACAGCTACTATAACCAGGACACCGAGAGCATGGATATTGTGGAACAGCAGACTGAGAGCCTAGAGCTGCACACTAATGCTCTGCAGATCCTTCTGGGTAAGTCCTGCAGCCTCTCCAAGGTAGAGACTAGCATTCCCAGCTGTCTGGTTCAAAGGGTGGCAGCTCTGTAGTGGGGCAATAGCATACACACCAGCACCCAGCTGGTCTCTTGCACTTCTCCCAGCCCATTTTTGCCTTCTTGATGTCATTGCTGGGAAGTCCACTGAAGCAGTTTGGCTGCTGGTGGAGATTGATGCAGTAAGGAGCAACATGTTCCCTTCTGAAAGAGGAATGTATGTGTACAGGAGACCTAAGTAGTTGTGACTGGCTTCATAATCGGAGCCAAGGGACTTGGTCTCTGCTTAAGAGTGTGGAAAGCAGCGTGACTTTGTTGGCCTTGAATTGCAGAGGAAACCCTGCTGCAGTACCAGGACCTGGCCGCTTCTCTTCGGCTCCTGAAAGCAGAGCATTTCAGTGCTGGTTTGGAGTTGGTACACCAGATCAAGAAGCGTCTCTTTGCAATTCTCTGGCACTCCACACAGGTGAAGTCCACATGCCTGTTAGTGGCTTGTCTTGCTCTGGTTTAGTTTGATCTTGGGCAAACCTAGAAAGGGGCTTGATCAGCTGAGGGGATAGACTCTCAGTGCTGTGTGTATGTAGGGAAGGGGTTTGCAGCACAAAATACACCCCAAATCACATATTGTCTCTCTCTTCTGGCTGTTCTTCCATGCTAGCAGGATTTCCATGTTGGGCTCCAGACTTTGGCGGATGCTCGTCAGAGAAAGGTGAAACTCTCCAATGTGCCTACTTCAGCCCCTGCCTGTATAGGGTGAGTTTTCTTAGCAGAGTAACAGGAAATGTGGGTGAGTGCAGACAAAAAGCAGGTGACCAGAGTTTTCTCCTGTGCTTGCTGACGTACAAAAGAGTTAATAACAGATACTGATTACTTGCATCCTGTGTTGTGGCTTGAGATAACAATGTAAGTGACATAGTGGTGTAGGGAGACCAGCAAAACCTCTGCTTGGTATGCAGCTGTGGTCAAGAAAGCTACATCACTGGCAGACCCAGTTATGGAAGTTTCTCTCCCTGGACTCTCTTGCGTTTCTGTGGAGAGTCACACTCTTTCTTCAGAGGTGTATCAGAGATCTAGGAGGTGTCTAGATCAGAGAAGCAAGAATAAGAATATGCATGGGGGGAGATGGAAGGGCCTGACATTTATTTTGAGAAGGGAATGGAGAAGAGGTGACACAGCTGTAAAATAGCATGTTGAGAGGAGAAATGGGTGGTTTGTTGTTTCCCTGTCCTAGAGTACTGAGCTGGCAGGTGTTAAGTGTGACTGGAAGGTGGTGAGTTCAAAACAAAGTCCATTCCTGTATGACACGCTGTTTGAACCAAGAAACACAACTGGCATCTGCTATCCCAGTGTGACCAGTCCCCTCTGACAGCTGCTGTGTTTCCAGAAGCTGAACAGGGCGCTGAGTGTTGCAAGGAAGAATGACAACTGAGTCAAGAGACACTATGTTTCAGAGCAGGGTTGTTGGTCTCCTTGGAATAACGCTGAGACACCAGAGCTGGTGGCAGACTGCAGCTTGTTGGCCCAGTCACACAGGTGGCTCTCTGACACAGCATGGATAAGGCCATTTAATCACCTTCTCCTAGGTGCACCTGCATGGCTGCTGTGTCCCTGAGGCATGGCTTTGGATGGGAATGCAGAGGTGATGGTAGTAGGGAGGACGAGGGTGGTGTGGGTTTGGGTTGTGGTTGCTGCTCACAGCTGGGGCTCTGCTCTGATTCTCTCCTCCTCAATAGGCCAAAAGGTAGCATCTTGTGTGACTCCCCCAACACAGATGAAGGTGGCAAAGAGGTTGAAGATGAGGAGTATGAACCACAGTGGCAGGAAGACTATGATGATGATGATGATGATGATGATGATGACGACGACCTTGGTGAAGACCACTGTCTGTTCGATGATGAGTCAGATAACCTTGATTGTGACTCCTACTTTGATGATGATGATGCCTATGACTAGAATTGGGCTGTCACCCAGCCTGCCAGCCTGGACCTCTGCCTCTACTCTGTCTTGATCAGTTTGTATTAATGTCTTTCCTCAAAGACAGTGAGAAGCTCTCAGGCAGAACGTAGGGACATTTCCTCTGGGGGCTACTTGCTCAGTGACTCCTCTTTTAATATGCAGAAACATTGCTCTGGACAGATGGGCTGTGTTACTGTGGCCACCTCTCTCAGAAAGACATCTCCTTGCCTTTCTCCCTTGTCTCCATTTCTGCCTGTAGGTATCTAATTGAGTTAGAAAGTCACAGTCCAGCTTTAAAGTGAGCACTGCTTGCCACCTGTTAAAGGACTGTTCAGTGTCCTTGGGCATGCTCTCCCCAAGGACTGGGCACAGGTGAGTGTGGCATGTGTCCTAGCATGGCACTGTCTAATCCAGCCAGTGTCTAGAAACACTGTAAAGCGATGTGTTTACACTAAAGTCAAAGCCTCCCATCTGGAGCTGGTGGGATTCCCTCCAGAGCCACAGATGGATGTGGTTCAGTGCATTCCTCTAGTTGAGGGGGACAGTTTTTTTGCTGTTTGTTGGAGTTGTTGTCTTCTCTGCTATGAAGCAGGATGGGCTGCTATGAGTGGCACAAGTTTGCAGAACTGTTCTTAAGTGTATAAATGTATGCACGCACACACACACACACATGAGAGAGAGAGATATATATGCAGAGGTTGTTCAGATAATACTTTCTTTGCAAAAAAGAAAACCCTGAGGAACAAGGGTTGAAAAAAGTTCTGTTTAAAAAAGAAACAGTTTTCTTCTAGCACAAGCCTCCTTGTCGTCTGTGGGGAACATGGGTGTGAAGGGAGAGCAGGACATTCTCGAGTGAGGAGGATGTGACCTGGATGTGCTCATCCCAGGAGCTATTTGTGAAATTGGTGTGGGTTTGGGATCCTCATCCAGGCCACACAGTCTGCCCTGCAGAGAGGCTTTTCCTTCCTGGGCAGTTCAGGGAACAGTAAGAGGTATGGGGAGGGATGGGAAGGAGGGCAGGGCACCAGACCACATGGAGAGATGGGGCTGGTGTTTCTGGGAGCAGGTGCAAGACAGAATGCCTGCAATATTGATGAAGGTGGTAACATCTGGTGCCCAGCAGAAGGCAGATGTGGGACTGCTATCAGGGCTTGAGGGGTGATGTGGAGGTTTGCAGGATTGTTTTGGAGCTACACAGCTCTTCTCAGGCTTTGGCTGTCATCTGGGAGGGATGTGGGGCTGTTAAGGGGATGCTGGGCAGGGGAGAACTGCCAGGGGCAGACCAGGGAGAGAGGACTGATTTTTCCACTCCCCCCCCACCCCCTCGCTCCTAGCCCTGCAGAGTCTGTCATGGTGGAAGTCCCAGCCCTGCTCCCCCTATGTGGCAAATGGGTTCCCTGCCCCACAGCCAGAGGGTGACACCTCTCTGGGTCTTCTCCTCAGGCCCACTAGGGAAGAGATGTGGGGTTGCCCAGATAGCCTCATCTTCCCCAGTGTGACCAGTCCTTGCAGGAACAGCCTGAATTCCCCAGGTTGTGGGGGGACAGAGCAGAACATCCTTGATGCCCAAGTTCCTCACGTGGAGACTCATGCCTGGAGTTCCTCATCCACTGTAGCCTGAATGCCTGCTTAAAACACCAAAAGTCAGAAGGATCGTGAGGCCCTGCTTTCACGGGCGATATTTGTACTGAAAATGAAGATCAAGCCTTGATCTTCTGCTCTGTGGGAGGTTTCTATCCTCCCTGAGCTCACCTTAGGACACCTGTGTTACGGTTTGACAGGTGTACTGCCCACCTGACACTGTCCCTGGAGCAGGTTGTGCCAGGCACTTGGCATCAGAAGTGAGAGCCCTTTGGGGCTCACCCCCCACATACACCTCACCAGGGAAGTGGAAAAAACGATCGGTAGTGTTTCACTGGCAACTGGACCATGGCCTGAGCTGCACAACCGCGGGGCTTTGCATCTGTTCTACACCTTTGATGTCTCTTCACAGCACCAGACTAGAGTCATGCTCAACAGGGTCTTCTTTCCCAGCTGATTCCGCCAAGCCTGTTCTCTTGGCTGTGGTTTCACTGGATAGTAAGTAGGGACAGTGGGAATCTCATTCATCCATTCATGCACATCACTAATTGGGCGATGAGGCATTTGGCTGTTTATTGATCACACGTAAATTACACATTCCTTTTCTGGGCTAAGTAAGGTGGCCTGTCCACCGAGGTAAAGCCGGTTGATTTTGTTGGCAGATATGATTATGCAGCATGATTACCAAGTTCCCTTGTATTCCCTGCCTACTATCCCTTCTACCTCCATTACTTCCAATGAGCATCCATCTCCCTAGATCATGACAACCCGTAAATGTAATTTATTTACAGTCAAATGAGTTTGCACATAACTTGCAAAGATGTACAATATCTACAGATGTGCTACCTGCCCACCTTCCTTTCTTCTTTTAAATTCCTTCCTTCTTTTACGTTCCTTCCCCTTCCTCCCTTCCTTATTTCCCTCTGTCCTCACTGCATTTCCTTCCTTCCTACATACCTTCATTCCTTCCTTCCTTTATACTTTCCTTCCTACTTCCTCCTTTCTTTATTGCCCTCTGTCCTCACTTTACATACTGATATACTTCAATTCCCTTTTTCTGCCCTCCTGCCTTCTTGACTTCTGCATTCCTCTATTCCTTCTTGCCCACTTCCCTGCCTTCCTGACTTCTTTCCTTAATTACCATCTTTTCTTCTCTCACTACTTTCCTCAATACTTACTTCCTACCTTCCCTCCTTAATCCCTCTTGCCTTCCTCTCTACTTGCCTGAACTGCTCCTTCCTTCTTGCCTGCCTGCCTTCTCACCTTCCTACCTGCCTGTCTGCTTTTCTTCCTTAATTCCTTCTCTCCTGCCTGCCTTCTTTCTTTTACCTTTCTTCCTTCCTTTCATTCCATCCATATTCCCTTCCCCTGGCCTTCCCCTCGCCTTCCTGCCTTCCTTCTTTCCTTCCCCCTTTCTCCCTTCCTTATTTCCATCTGTCCTCAGTTTCTTTCCTTCCTTCCTTCATTTTTTCATTCCTTCTTCAGTGTTTTCCCTTTCCCACAGTTTTCCCTTTCCCACAGTTTTCCCTTTCCCACAGTTTTCCCTTTCTTTCTCCCTTCTTTTTTTCTTTCCTCCCTTTCTTCACCTGGTGTGGGTCTGCAGCTTTGAGGGCTCATGTGTCCATGTGCTGGCAGCTGGGGAGATCGGCATCCAGGGGTCCGCTGCAGCTCTGTGCCCATCTGCCGGGGGACTGGCAGCACACCCGTATGTATTTCCCACTAACGATTCTTCATCCTGATCAGTCAATGAGAGAAACAGGATGAGGCCATCGGTGCTGCTTGGTTTTGTGTGAGTGGCGTGTTTCTGTCTATGCCGGTCTGCATGGCTGGCCGTGGGTTAGTTACGCTCACTCTTACACTTGTCTGTGTGCCTACACGCTCAGCCTCGCTACTGGTTGGACTTGGGGGCATGGAGCCGTGGCAGCCTTGTCTCTGTTGGGCTGTCAGATTTGGCTTCACCTAACACAAAGAAGGTAGAAGCAAGGGCAGAGTACTTGAGGTTTACAAAGACATTACTCACACTTGCAGGAAGGGAGTTACGAAAGTCAAAGCTCACTTACCACTGGTAAGATTTGCCCTCAGGCCTCCCAGGTCCCCAGGTGTCCTAGCAGAGTCTGTAGGACTGCAGTACCCACAGTAGTGGAAGGCAGAATTAGGGACCACTCAAATCCATTAGACGTGCATGAGTCGCTGGTACCAGATGGGATGCATCTGAGAGTACTGAAAGAGCTGGCAGATGCCATGAGGCCACTCTTCATCATCCTTAAAAGGTCATGGCAATCAGGGGATGCTCCCAGTGACTGGAAAAAGGCAGACAGTATATCCATTGTCAAGAAGGACAATCCAGGAGACGAGAGGCTAGTCAGCCTCACCTCAGTCCTCGGGAAAGGTATGGAACTGCATCTGGGCTGCACCAAATTCCCAACTCCTCTGACAACACTATAAAATTGATAGTTCATCAAGAAGGTCTTGAGAATTAATTTAGAAAGTTGTGGATTTGCTCCAGGAGGAAGGGAAGAGAAAGTCCCATCAATTTGGGAATCAAAAGCAGTGATGGTGATTCCAGAAGCAGTTTGTGGTGAGACCCTAGCCTCAGAATGGAAGATTTCTGCTCCAAATGTCATCTTTCTGAGGCCTAGTGACTGGAGGAAGGAAGAATTTTGCATTGGACTAGGTTGCCGTGTCAGGGCCATGGAATTGCCAACTTTGACAAGGGCAAAATTAATAACAACTGGAGTGAATGTTACAGGGGCATTCCCCCCAAGAAGCTCATTAGTGCCTTACCATTAAGAGTGAACATCGACCCCATGAGGGAGTTTCTAGCACAGGATAGACAGGAAATTCAAGTTAAGATCTACCGGCATCGTCAAACTGAGAGTGAGTTACTCACGTATTAGTGGGTATTGCCCTGCAGATCAGGAAGCCAGGATCAAAAGACATAATCAACAGTGTGTCCTACTGTCTGAAGAAACTCAAAAGAAGGATTGGCAAGATTTTAACAAGCCAATCCTAAGAGAGCACCAAAATGATCCTTCAGGGATCCCCGCACAGAGGACTGTGTTACATAAACCCTGGCACCGAAGCACCCAGCATCATGTCCAACCCCATGCTGGTGGGGCTGGGGGATGCCTGACCAGCAGGCCGAGCTCCTTAGTCGCAGGATACTGTGAGTCTTGGGGATCACGGTCCCAAGGATACTAGCGAGGCACATAGCCATGTGCAAAGCGTGGTGCCCCAGCCTCTCGTACAAGCGGGGCTCAGGGACCCTCCCACAAAATGCCATGCCCGGCATTGGTGTACCAGCAGGGCGCTTAGGCTATAGAAAATGCCACCTCCCTTGGCAAAGGAGTTAGGGCTAGGGTTAAGGGGTTAGGAATAAATTTACAGTTCATGTTAGGGATTAGGGTCCTTAGGGTTAGGATTAGCGTAAGGGTTAGCTTGCCATTAGGGTTAGGGTTAAGGCTTAGGGTTAGTGTTGCGGTTAGGGCGCTATTAGTTTTAGGGTTTGGGTTAGGGTTAGGGTTACAGCCATTAGGGTTAGCATTAGTATTAGGGGTTAGAGTGAGGTTAAGTGGTCAATGTTCGTGTTATGGTTTGGGACAGGGACAGGGTTATCCATCACCCTCACCGAGATACGAACCCTAGCTAGAGCCCAGGTCCAAAATGGACACCTGTCAGCTAGGCCTGACACTGAAAGTGGCCAGGACCGATAGCTTTTGTAAGCCCTCACTTTCCCTTTGTAGTCCCTTCATGTATGGTTCAGTTTAAGGGTCATCAGGTTTAGGGTTAGCGTTAGCAAATAGTGTTAGAGATAGGGTTACGGTCAGGGTCAGGGTTTAAGGTTTAGGGTCTGTGTTATCCCTCACCCTCACTCGGACACTAACTTGTGGAGTATGGTGGAAGTGTGATTGTTGAGTAGTATGCGAGGCGAAGGTAGAACAATCCTAGTTGTGAAGGTATGGCAATGATTGTGGCTGTTGTGGCCATCCCTTGTTTAGTAATTTCTTTGATATTAATATATGTTAAAATTGAGATATTAGTTGTAAGCTGTTAATAATGTGATGATGTAAGCTTGTGCTTGAGAGGAGGAGGCCCCTAGTTACTCATTGTAGTATTAATTCTCCTATTTTTATAGGTTGGCCGGTTGGTGATGAGGCAGTTGTATTGGTTTTGGACTTCTAGGTGTGGAGCATTGAAGCACTCTTTGTTGGTGGCTGCTTAAAGGCCTACAGTGTAGGGAATAAGAGTTGCGTAGTTACCTGCTAGGGGAGATTGTGTTCTTTTTTAAAGGAGCTGTATCCCCTTTAAAGTGCTTGTGACTTACTACGTGGGGGCTAGATTGAAAGTCTGTGGAGAGACATTCATCAAGAGAATTAAGAGAGAACTTAGACTCATTTCATGGACAACCAGCTATAACCCAGATTGATTGGCTTTTCACCTGTACTAACAAGTCATCCCATTCTTTTGCAACAGAGACGGGTTCGCTCAGTGATAGTTGCTTGTAAGTAGCTTGCTTGGGTTTTGGGATAGCAAACTTAGATTCATTTTGCATTGTTCTTGCTAAATCATGATGTGAGAGGTACAAGGCTTTATCTTTGCTATTTATCGCTCGGGTTTTTCATTACTATTTCATCTTTCCCTTACAATACAAATCTCTATTGCACCAAAGGTCTTTTCTAGTGCCTATACGAAGTGGAAAGAATGTTTTAGTTTGGTGATCATTTCTAGTTGTGCTTTGGCTGGGCTGGAGCTGGGCTTCAAGAGGATCTGGTGGGTAGCAGGTACCTTTCAGGTGTAAGCTGAAGGCTTTCAGCTTATAGCTATGGCTTGGTATGCTAAGTGCACCTTCCAGTACGCTTACGTTGTTACAACTTACTTCATCTTCAGCTGACGGGCACATTAGCTGTAGGGGTCTATAGCTAGTGGGGAGGGTGGCAGGCAGTATGTACGTGCCCCAGGGCTGACTTAAGGGGGCTCTGTTGTCCTGCTTTACCACTAATCCGCCTTCTAGGGATGATTTCACATCTCTTTCAGTAGGTTTTCTGTTTCAGAAAATGTAGCCCATTTCTTCGGTCTCATAAGCTACACCTTGACCTGCCTTGCTAGTGGGGTTGAGGCTATTATTTTCTGCTCCGAGCTGGCAACGGTGGTATGTAGTCTGTCTCAGTGAGGGACAGTTGGGTGGGTCGTTAGCAGCTCTAGAACAGGCTCCTTTATGTGGGTTTGGGGCACTGCCAAGTCCATAGAGTTTTAAGAATTTGTGCTCATATTTCTCAGGTGGATACTTCAGTAAACTATCAAGATTTAGGGCTAGGCATAATGGGGTGTGTAATCCCAGTCTGTGTCTTAGCTTTCGTGGTGTTTAATTAATCGTGGGCTCAGTTACATTTTGATTGTAGTTGTTTGATGACATGTTGCCACTCTATGCCTTATTACAGTTAATTTGGGTCTCTTGTGCGGTGGCGGTGGCTGGCACAAGATTGACCAACCCTAGGCATTGCTGTACATCAATGTTACGCTTACTGCTTAATGCTAATTACTGCCAAGTACCCATGGGGCTGCAGCTAAGCGAGGCGTCTTGGGCTGCTGCTTGGGTGTGCCTGGTGCCCTCTCCTTCTGCCTTAACAAGGGGGTCAAGGGCATTTATACTGCACTGCAGATACTTGCCTGTATATGTCTAGGAAGAATTGACGGTAAAGTTAGGACTATGGCTTTTGTCCTTGGGTGCGTGTGGTGACCATCTTGGCAGCTTCAGTGCCATGGACACTTCAGTGCTACAAGAACAGTTGTTTGTTGCTTGATTGTTTTTTTTTCTTGTTTGTTGTTTGTTTTTATGCTGTTGGTTGGTTGTTGGTTGTCTGTTGGTTGGTTGTGCACGTGTAGGGCAGGTTCTTTAAGTTGTGGTGCATTGTGTATGTTTGCGTATGAAATGTGTATTTAATTTGTTAATGTGATTCCAGTGCTGATGATATGTGAAAAAAAGGTAAATAAAATGTGTTTTAACAACATGGTGAATATTTGGTTGAAAGTTACTGGTGGTGTTTAGGATTTTAGAGGAAGTGTGAAAGTAAGAAATTATGTCCTCCAAGCAGTCACTAAATAGCAGCATAAGTAAGAGTGCATGGGAACACCATAACCAAATGTAAACCAAAGTGCATCAGTGTTAAGATGATTCCCCATATGCTCCAACCGTCTCATTAGTAATCCTTGAGGACCAGAATTAGGCCGCAATGCATTGTATGCTCAGACTCTGATTGATCTCACCAGAGCCAGGTCCAAAATAGAGAAACCTCCAGCAAGGGCTCCCACACGGAAGGTGCCAGGACTGAAAGCTGTAGGCAGCCCTCACCTTCCCTTGGCAGCCCCTTCACAGCCTCCCAGCGCTAGCACTCTGCGCTTGCTCCACCACCTAACACTCTGCCTTACGTCCTCTATCAACCTAGCCAGGGCCCTGGTTTGAAACAGAAAACCTCCAGCAAGGGATCCCACACTAAAGGTGTAGGACCAAAAGCTGTTGTAGCTCTCAGTTGTCCTTGGCAGGCCCTTCACAGCCCACCAACACTGGCACTCTGTGCTTGCTCTGCCACCTAACCTTCAACCTCGCCAGAGCCCAGCTCCAAAACGGACTGCCGCCAACCAGGGCTATCATACCAAAGTGATCAGGACTGTAAGCTGTTGGTGGCCCTCACCTTCCCTTGGCAGACCCTTCACAGCCCCTCCAACACTGAGGCTCTGCTCTTGCTCTACCACCTAACCCTGAACCTCACCAGAGCCCAGCTCCAAAACGGACACCCAGTACCTGGGGTTCCTACACAGAAGTGGCAAAGATGGAAAGCTGTTGATGGCACTCACCTTCCCTTGGCAGCTCCTTCACTGCCCTACCAACACTGACGTTCTGCACTTGCTCTACTACCTCACCATCACCCTCACTTCAACCAGAGCCTAGGTCCAAAAGAGAGAACTGTCAGCTGCTGCTTACAGACAGAAATGGTGAGGACTGAAGACCAGTGATGACCCTAGCCTACATTTGGCAGCCCATTCGCAGTCCTACCAATACTGGTGCTATGCGCTTGTTCTACTACCCTACCCTCAACCTTGCCAGAGCTCAGCAAGAAATCAGACAGCTGCCGACTAGAGCTTATGCACAGAAGTGGCCAGGACTGAAAGCTATTTGTGGCACTCACCTTCCATTGGCAGCTCCTTCACTGCCCCACCTACACTGATGCTCGGCGCTTGGTCTACTCCCTCAACATGAGCCTCACCTCAACCAGAGCCTATGTCCAAAAAAAAAAAATGTCCAGCAAAGGCTGCCACGCAGAAGGTGCCAGGACTGTAAGATGTTGGTGGCCCTCATCTTCTCTTGGCAGCACCTTCACAGCCCCACCAACAGTGGGACTCTGCTCTTGCTCTACCACCAAATCCTCAGCCTCGCCAGACCCCACCTCCAAAATGGACACTCCATAACTGGGGCTCCCGCAAAAAAAGTGGCAGGACTGAAAGCTGTTGGTGGCCTTCACCTTCCCTTGGCAGCTCTTTAACAGCCCAAGAAACACTGGGGATCTGCTCTTGCATTACCACCTAACACTCTCACGCACCTGCTGGTGTGCTGGTATAAAAAGAGAAAAAACCCTCTATCAAGGGCTCTGACACAGAAGGTGCCAGGACTGGTGACCCTCACCTTCACCTGGAAACCCCTTCAGAGCCCTGCCAATATTGGTGCTCTGCGCTTGCTCTACCACCCTACCCTCAACCTTGCCAGAGCTCAGCAAGAAATTGGACAGCAGCTGACTAGAGCTTACGCACTTCACAGCCCTGCTGGCGCTCTGCGCTTGCTCTACTATTTCAACATCACCCTCACCTCAACCAGAGCAAAAAGTCCAAAAGAGAAAACTGCCAGCTACTGCTTGCAGACAGAAGTGGAAAAAAAGTAGCTGAGAAAATTATCTTCTAAAAAGATCCTACTTCAGTTGCCATGGAATATAATCTCAGAGCTCCATCCTCTGGCTCCGCCAGTTAAGAAAACAAACAAAAAACCCCCGCCAAAATAATACATAAGGACAAGGAAGGCATTGCTGAATCCCCTTGCCCCCCATTACAATCTTCCTGTAGTGCCTGCATCACTGAGGAAAAAGCAGTTTTCAAAGCAATTCTTGTTCTTGCGTATCCATGTTTTAACGCAACCAGACTGGACCTTCGTAATGTTGTTTCATGCAGCTCCTTTTTGGTCTTAACAAATCTACGTGCTCCTTGCAAAAGATGTTTCAACATCTTCATTATCCTTGTCTTCTGAACTTGGTTCCCAGCCAGAGTCTTCATCAGTAGGCTTGCACTCCTCTTCCTCATCATCTATCAAGCCATCATTAAGGTCATATTCATTTGGTTCTTCATCATTGTCACGTCTTTCTCCACAGCCCTTTTTCCTGTAGGGGCAAAAATGTCATCTATTTGTGAATCATAAATACAGAATGAAAAAGACCTCCCAGGACCTTCGAGTTGGTCTCTCTCCTCAAGAGGAGAGAGAATCACCTAAAGCACCCTACCCAATGCTGACAACTTGGGGGTTGATGTTCAAGACTCTCATGAAAACTGTGCCAACTCTCTCTGACCCCTACTGCAGCCCTTGCCTGTCTGATCCCTCGGAAAGTTTTCCTTCCTGGCCTTAATCCCAGCCTCTTGTTACAGAGGGCCAGAAGATTTTACCTGTCTCTCTGCAGTACCTTTTATTTCTTTCCTCTTTCTCCCCAGGTTTTCTCTGGCCCAGACTACACATGACCTTGACTTTCCCTGTCAGCTGCCCTGCCTTCTTTCTCCGCATCTGATCATTGATGCTCTTCTCTGGAACTCAAGCCTTTTTCACAAGGTCATGGCCCAAACAAAGCTCCAGGTAAGGCGTTGCCCATTCTGGGCAGACACAAGGTACTGCTCCGTGGTTAACCTACGCTTATCTGGTTAACAAAATACACCACTAGGATTGCTTTTCGCAACTACTGTTCCTGAAATACAGCCAAAGCACATTCACTTGACATGTATTACAGCCCCAAGACCTGTTTCTGCAAAACTGTTTTGTAAAAGCTAATGAATAATGTAGCTGGTTACTCTT
The DNA here is from genome assembly GCA_013401315.1 of Balaeniceps rex. NCBI lineage: Eukaryota > Metazoa > Chordata > Aves > Pelecaniformes > Balaenicipitidae > Balaeniceps > Balaeniceps rex. The sequence goes on from VYZW01053688.1 coordinate 23,010, forward strand.
CACTTCATAGAATACAGCTAATTACAGATTATTGCATTTCCCATAAAGCCCCAGGCTGGAGCAATCCCAAAAAGCCCAAGGGTAGAGAGCTCCAAAAAACCCAGGAGACAGAGGGCTCCAAAAAAGCCCCAGGGTGGAAAGCTCCAAAAAAAACAAATGATGAAGGACTCCCAAAAAACTACACAGAGAATGGCTCCCAAAAAAACCCCAAACGGTGATGCATTCCTCCAGGACAGTGCAGTGAAGCACTCCTGCAGGGCGGCATGGTGATACACTCCAAAAATGCCAGGTGGTTTAGCATTCCATAAAAAAGCCAAACAGCAAAGGGCTCCCAAAAAACAAAATGGTGAAGTGCTCCCAAAAAGCCCCAGGCTGGAGTGCCCCTAAAAAGCACCAGGGTGTGGACCTCCAAAAAAGCACCGGGGTGCTCCAAAGAACCCAAGTGATGGAGGGCTCTGAAAACACCCTGTGATGGAGCGCTCCTAAAAAGCACTGGGGTGAAGCACTTTAAAATATCCAAATGGTGAAGCGCTCTGGAAAAGCCCTGGGCTGGAGAGCTCCCAGAATGCCCCAGGCTGGAGCGCTCCCCAAAAGCCCTGGGCTAGAGAGCTCCAAAAAATCTAGGAGGCGGAGGGCTCCAAAAAAGCCCTGGAGTGGAGAGCTCCCAAAAAAACAAATGGTGAAGGGCTCCGTCAGGGCTGTACAGTGAATCACTCCAAAAAATGCTGGGCGGTGATGTACTCCAATAAGAACTGGGCATTTTAGCACTCCAAAAAAAAGCCATACAATGAAACACTCCGAAAAAGCCAAACGATGAAGCATTCCAAAACAGCCAGGCGGTGAAGCGCTCCTTCAGGGCCATACGGTGATGCACACCTCACACACTCCAAAACCAGCGTGCGCAATCCTAGAATGTGGGCAATCCTAGAAAACAGCAGTGGAGTTGTTATTTTTGTTCCCGTTTGGAAATTCCTAGCCAACAACTGTACAACGTTCCTGCCAATCTCCTTAGAGACAGTAATTCCCAGCAAGTCTTGTGGAAGTCCTTGAACGCATCCCAATTCATCGTCTCCTAGCGGTTCCTGGGAAATTCCTCATTTCTCCCTCGTTTTCCTGTGCCAAAGAACCACACTGCACATTCCCACAATGGCAACGCTGCCTACGCCTGATGGGGACACAAATGCCGCACCTCTTCCCAGACCCCTGCAATTGATTGCACAAGGATTAGTCAACTCTGCAGCCAACCGCTCTTCAGCTTCCTAGAGAGCTTTCATCCTTCACAGGTGGCACCTGCGCAGGGGCACAACCCACTTCTCCACCTTTGAAGAAACCTGCCGCTCACAGAAGGCCCTTTCTGGCCAAGACAGAAGGTGGCCCCCCAAAACATTCCCCTCAGCCCCTTCAAATGACCACCTGGAGTGCTCCCGTTTCACCCAGGAGCCACTTCTCTGCTCCTCTGGTCACTCTCACCTCGCCATCGCTGTTCGCCCGCTACCCAAGAGATACACAAGCAGCACAAAGTCCACATTGGTGGCAACACAGAAGGCTCAGCCAAGCTCCCCGGGCTGAAGCTAGAAGACATTCAGACAGCAGAGACTTGGCGGACGGACCAAAGGGTTTGGACTGTGTCCCTGCTTTCCATCTACATGTTGAATAGAACTCGACTGTATGTTTACTGCCTACACTTGGAAAAGTCTTGCTGAGGTTTTTGCATCTGTGAAGGGGGCATAAACAAGAAAGTATGTATTTTACATGGAAAAAAAAAAGCCTCACCTTGCTTAGCTGAAGCTTTCTGCATTTCATTTATGTTATCTGTAGGTTGTGTATATTCTACATAAAGAACAAGTCCTGCGTTGCCTGAGTGAGGCAATTTCTGTCCAGATATAAAATGCACACAGCTAGGACACCATCTAGATATCTTTATACGCATAGGATATATACAGAAACCATGCAACAGGTATAAACAGAATATATAGGGATAGAGATATAGAGATACATATAAATACATGTCTTTTGAGAATATAGGTACACCCCCCCACACACAGTCTACACAGAACATCCACAGCCAGGGAGAGAAGCCACAGCTGATCTCATCTCGCTGAGGCTTTTTTCCTCTCTCTTGTCAGAAGATATGTTATCTACGCATAAAAAAGGACATAGACACAGGAGGCACAACCATGTTTTTCTCTCTGTATGTGCACTCTCTACACAGAACACATACGTAAATCATACAGAACAGACATACAAATAGACATACAAAAAGCTCTTACTGATTTATGAAGATAATCTCGACTTCGTATTTATCTAAAATGCCTTGTGATAATGACTACCTAGCAGGAGCTATGAGAGTCATGAGAGGCAAAAACCCAGCCTACCACTGTCTTTCACAGGCTCTGTCCTGCACTACATTTTTGTAGGCGAGTGCATCAATCGGTGCGCACCTTCAAAATGCCTGTCATTTTGCCGGAAATTTATCTGTTTCCAGGATTGTTTTCTTGGAATGTGCTGAATCTCAGAAGTGACACTCACACAAATATTTAGATAATTCAGGAAACGTCAGAGTGGGACAGCACTGAGAATGAACCCTGGGGCTTTTTTTCAGGCTGTTCCCAAGCGCCAGTACTTTTCTCCTACTCTAGCAACATCACTTTATCTTTCTTTTCTATACTTCAAAATATGAAATACGATGTAGCTCTTTTTCCTCTAACAGCCTAAGGCATTGCTCTTCGGATCTAAGCCACCTTCAGCTCCTCAAGTATTAGCAAACTAGATTTGGATATCATTCATAATCTATGTTGTTTGCATAGTGAACTGTACCTAATCCTGGAATGCATTATCACTGCATCTTGCTAAACCTCTGAAAGATTTATAATCGTGAAGATGTTATTCATTTGGGATAGTTGGTAATGGTTTTTATTGTGCATTAAATCCAAATCACAGCAGTGTTATAAGTGAATTTTGCTTAAAATCCATGCCTGCTTTCCCAGGAAAGGATGGCGAGGGCAGGAACATCAAGGAAGATCTATAACAGCCACTCCAGGAGGAAGTTATGAGCCTTTTAACTTCAGGATTTTAGAAGTTGTTCCCTCTTTTGGGTGTGATTCATTTATGCAATATTAAAAGCAATAGAAAATGTGTTGCAGCAAATGGCCTCGCAAAAAAGCACAAAAAGCTTAATTAACACTAATCCTAGTTTTTATCGAGAGCTGTGCTGAATCCTACAGTTCTGGTAATTGAATGAACAGGAGCATAAACACTTCTGCGTATTCACATTCTTGGTGTACTCCTCCTGAAAAGATCCACCCTGAATTCCTGCGGCACATGTCCACATCTCGTTATGAATAGTGGGAACTGTTTTGCTGGCTTTCCCATCTTGTTTTTTGACTTCCATTAGAATGCTTAGTGCAAGGATTTGAAATCTGGATCTGCAAGCTGCAAAGTACTGATAAACTTCCAAAGATGTGTGGATAAAGAAGGAAATCTTGGGCAAGAGTTGTGTCAGTAGCTTTTAAAAGGCTTGCATGTTTGACACAGAGATGTACTTGTATTTAAAGGTCTGTGAGCATCGTAACTCAAGAAGGGCACCCCATCAGCTGACTGTGTTCAGCATTTCTGGCAAAAGTTCTGGTCTTTACTTTCTTGCTTTTGGTGTCGTGGGCGTGCTTGGGCCAGGTTACCGAATGAGCTGAGGTTACTGTTGGAACTGTCTTTCAGAGCCCATGGAATTGCTGAAGTTTCGCATGAAACTATTAAGACTTAAGATAAAATATTAAGACTGTCCCAGACTGTCCCTTTAGCAAGGAGCCTGCAGAGTAGAGGTGTAAGCACCACTGCATGAACGGAGACCCAGGTGAGCCACAGTTTGGGTCAGCTCCTGAACCTTGTAAAGGCTGGCTGTCCATCACTCACAGCTTGGTTCAGTAATAACCATTCCAGGTAGCAGCAGAGTACACATAAAAAGTTATTGTTCTTCATTTGTGATAGAACATCTGGCCATCTATTGCTGAATCTGGGTAAAATCATAACATTTTGGGTTATACAGCAGTTGAACTGCAATGGATTTTATTTCAAGAAGGGTGGTCATTGAGAATTCAGGCATTAAAAACTTCAGTCTTTTCAGATTAATGCGAAAATCTCAGAGGCTTTCACCACATAGAGCACCTACACTTGTTGGATGGTAGGCAATGAGCAGAAATTAAAGAGCATGAAATTCTGTATGAACACAAGAAAACACTTTTTTTACTGTGACAGTGGTCAGACCCTGGCACAGGTTGCCCAGAGAAGTTGTGGAGTCTCCACCCATGGAGGTACTCAAAACTCAACTGGACACAGTCCTGGGCAGCCTGCTCCAGATAAACTTGCTTGAGCAGGGGGTTGGACTAGATGGTCTCAAGACGTCCCTCCCAACCCCAGCAACTCTGATTCTCTGTTGTCCGGCCTTTTTTCCTTTAAATAATGCATCACCCAGATCCGTAGTTAAGTAGTTACAAGGCAAAATTTGTGCTTTTCCTGCCCTATCTTTCCTGTCTGTGTGTTTCCATTTCACTTATAGTGAGTTCATAGAAATGAAAGTATTAAAAAAGTAACTTTTAACAATCTCTATTCCATTAAAAATGTCATTTAACTTTGAGCGATAGTAAGTAATGTACTCAGCATGCGTTGCCATACAATCTTTTCTACCTCTTCCTGGTGAATTTGTCAAGTCATGAGTGGATGAGCCTGGGGGTAGGATGTCCCAGGCTGAACACATTAATCGTTGAAGGTTTTAGGACTATTAGGATTTTTAGGAGAGACAGGTGGAGCAGACTGTATTGGCCTTGAATCGGTTGTGAGTACTGAGTAGACATGGGTGGTTTTTTTAATCAGCGTTGGAGCTGATGATAGCTAACAGAAAAGGAGGCAAGGGAAATGACCCCGGGCATTTGGGAATGTTACAATTAGAGCTAAATAAGCCAAACAGCTCGGAGAGGAAATGCAGGTGTTAGCTGCAAACTACGTCTAGCTGTTAAAAATGTCTAGCTGTTAAAATGTAATGCTCTTCCTGCTGATTTTTTGTATTGTCTGGTGTGTGAGGATGAGATTCCCAGGATACTAAATGTCCAGAAACTTATTCCAGGGGACACCCTGTGCAAGCAAAGAGTGGTGGCTAGTGCATGCGTTAGTGTAAAAATAACAGGTAAGTTTATCCGTATTGCTACCGTACTTCATATGGGTCTGTAGCCTAAAAGCAGAGTTGCTTTGGTTGTTTTGAAAGCAAAACATAAAAGTTCTGATTTAGTTTATATTATGGACATCTGGCTGTATGATTTTACAGATCTTTTGTCAGCTCCCTCCCTCCCTTCAGTATGACAGTGTGGGAGTAATAGTGTCTGACTCTGACATACATGTGTGTGTACGTGCTTCACTTGAAAACCAGATGGGTTGGTGTATGAGTTCTGTGAGAGGCAATTCTGGAAATATACTTCACCTTTCTGATTGCGGAAGGATGCAGTGACAGGACTTTGTTTTATCTTGGGAAGGCTGATAAAATATTAGAAAGATGTGTTTTACTGATGCATTTATCCAACAACATTGTATCTTGTGTTCGCATGGCTTTTGTTATTCTCTGTACCAAATTTCTGCAAGCAGTGGGGAAAAATAATAGAACCGTGGTCCCCATTGTTCAGGAACAATGGTACAGAATGCAAAAACCAAGTTACAGAACGTGCTAACTTCAATAGATCCTATGGCCTTGTCCTGGTTTCAGCTGGGATAGAGTTAATTTTC
>VYZW01053692.1:0-10627 GCA_013401315.1 Balaeniceps rex
CCTGGGGGCGGCTTTTGGTGGGGGTCTGAGCTGGGGCAGGGGAAGGAGGGAGGGAAATGGGGGTGCGCGGTTGGGGTCGGACACACGGGGAGGAGTGGGGCAGGGGGCCAAGACCCCTCTGCACCTCCAGCTCCCCCTGGCCACGGTGGCATTGAGGTGGCAAACCCACGCTGAGGGCACTTGTGGGAGCAGCCTGGGAAGAGCGGGGCACGGAGGCGCCGAGTCTCCGGCTGGCAGCACCGGGGCCCCTGCCCACCCCCGAGCTGCCCCAGCGTGGCCTGGAGGTGCTTTTGGTTGTGTACTGCCAGATATTTATTTTCCAAGAGTCGGCAGGGCGGGAGCGGGTGGGGGGGTCCCTGCACCCCACCGCCCCGGGGCAGGCACCAGTCCCCCCGCTTCAGCAACTGGGACCAAAGGGTGGGCAGAAGGGCTGAGGGACAGGGAAGGACAGACAGACCCTGGGCATCCCAGGGTACCCTGAGCCCCGGGCAGCTCGGTGCACGGATGAGCCCGCGGGAGGGCAGGGCTCGGTGACAGCCGGTCACAGCCTGTCCCTGCCACCCTTCTGCAGGTGTCCCTGTCCCCGTTCCCCTCGGCCCCGTTGCCACCAGCGGTCCCCTGCAGCCCGGTGGCAGCTCCTGGCAGCACCCTCACCCCTGGGGGACACAGGTGCCCCAGCGGGTCCCCAGGTCACCTGTCCCACTGGGTGCCAGGAAGCCCTGGGGACCACCAGCAGCGGTGGCAGCTGCCAGGGTTCTGCTGCCTCCACGACACCCAGGCACCCCAGTGCCCCTCTCCCCAAAATGGGCCCGGGCAGGGGTTCGCTGCCACCTAACCCAGCCCCTGCCACAGCTCCCGGGGGACAGGGCCAGTGCCCCGGGGTGGGGCGAGGGACGCGGGGACACGGGGATGCACTGTCTGCCCCATCGGGACAGGGGGACCCCCTGGCAGGGTGCTGGCACCGGCACCGGCTGCACACGTGGCAGCGAGGGGGTTCCCGACGCCTTGCCCTCAACGCCGTCCCGAGGCATTCGCTAATTAACAGTTGATTAAAGCACGTGACGTAGTTGGCACTTCCAGAAGGTGCTCATCCGTGGGGCTGTGCGGAATAATTAAAAAATGGAAAATACGGGGCGGGGGTGGGGGGGGCCCCCCCAGGAGCCTCGCCCTGCTCCCAGCGAGCGGCACTGCAGGCAGCAACCGTCCTGGCGCGGCCGTGGGCCCCGGACCCCCCGGACCCCCTCCGGCTCCTCGTGCCCTGCCGGCGGCTGGCGCAGCGCGGCTGCACCTGGGCCGGGGGCTGCGTGCCAGGCGGGGGGGGCGGCCCCCGCCCCAGGGTGCTGGGCCTGGCTCCCCAGGCTGGGGTGCTGCCGCTTTTCTCTCTCTCCCAGCTGCCTGCCTGCAGCTCCTGCCTGCACATGGGGCACCCATGGGAGACCGCGGCACGGAGGGGCAAGGGCGATGGACACCCTCCCGGCCGTCCCTCCTCCCCAGGAATAACAGATGGGCTCAGCTGCGGCTCCGCACCGAAACGGGAGCCGCCGAGAAGCAGCTGCCGGGGAAAGTGATCGGGAGCGCTGGGGCCCTCCTGCCGTCCCACAAAGGGGGACACTCCCGCGGGCGGGCGGGCGTCCCCTCGCCGCGGCTGTGCGGGGTTTCGTGCAGGCAGTGCCATGGGTGCGGGGTCGGGTGAAGACTCCCACCTCGGGAACACGGCTCCTCCCGTCCGTGCCTCTGTGCGCACGCACACGGACATGCATGCACACGGACACACGTGCACGTAAACACAAGCATGCACGCACACGGACATGCACGCACACTTGGACACGCATGCCCCCCATCACGCACGCACACACGAGCACACAGGGCTTTGGACGGCCATGCAGCCCTGGCAGGTCCCGGCCACGCGGCCCCGGCAGGTCCCGGCCACGCAGGTCATGGGATGCCAGAACCAAGCCGAGGGCTGGCAGCGCCTGGAGGGCCACGCCGGCTGCTCACCCGGGGCCGGTGGGGCCCCCCCTCCTTGGCCATAGCAGCAAATTTAGACCAAGCCCTGGACACGCCGGGCTGAGGAATCCGGCAGCACAGCCGGGCCCAGCCGCCGGCGAGGATCCAGTTCCCGCAGAGCTTTCCCCGAGGGCGAAGCCCGGCCCCGAGCGGGTGCCCGGGGTCCCCATCACCCCCTGGTTTCCGGCTCCCTGGGGAGGCACCGGCACCCCACGTGCTGTCATTAAGGATCCCTTGGGTGTGCGCTTCCTCCCCAGCCCAGTTTTTCAGCCTGACTCACGGGCCAGGTGCCGTCCCCGTGCCCTGCCCGCTGTGTCCTGCCCGTCATGTCCTGCCTGCTGTGTCCTGCCCTCCGTGTCCTGCCCGCTGCGTCCTGCCCGCCGCGTCCTAGGCAGCCAGACCTGCCTGTCCCCCAGCGGGAGCTGGACGGATCCTGCACCCTGGGCAGTGGCTCTGGGTGGACATGCATGGTGCAGGAGCCAGGCTGCGGTGGGAAATCCTTCATCCCCGTGAGGGCTTTTTTGGGGACCCCAAATGCTGGATGGAAGCCCCGGTCGAAGGGAGCCCCGGTGCTGCCCCGGCCAGCAGCTGCTGAGCCCGGGCTGTGCTGGGACGAAGCGCTGGCTGGGGTGGGACGGGGCGACAGCACCTCTGGCACCTTCGAAAATGAAACCTGCAGCCCTGGGGCGGGCGGCTGGACCTTGTCCCCAGCCCGTCACGGCCACCGCGCACGTGGCATTTGCCAAGCAGCGCCTGCGCCAGGCAGGCTGGCTCCCTGCATGTGTGGAGCCGTTTGCAGCCACGGCCCCACCACCGCGGCCGGAGCCGGAGAGAGGCAGCGGCAGGGCCGGTGTCCAGGTGGGGTCCCCTGGGTGCAGGCACTGGTGGCTTTGGTGCCACCTTCCCCAGCACCCACCTGCCCTCCTGCACCAGCTTCGCAAGGAGGAGGGGGACCTCACCGGCGCGAGCAGCGCCCACGGTGCCGGGGACCGCGGTGCCGCACGAGGCTGCCTAGGGATAACACGCGGGCGTTTTTCATCTTCAAAGCACTCCCCGCGCCGACTTTCATCCTTGCACCTCCCCAGCCCACCTGGGAGGTCTCTGCTATCACTGCCCCCATCTCACAGTCCCGGAGGAGCCGGGACTCGGCCAAGCTCAGCGGTGCTTTGCAAGAGCAGGGCGAGGAGGCACGGTCGGCTCGGCGCTGGCTGCGGCACAGAGGGGAATCCCGACGGCCAGGGCTCTGCCGGGACCTGCCGGACCCCACCACCGCCCCCGCTGTGCCTGCCGGGCCCCGCGTTGGCACGCCATGGCACGGCACCCAGCGCTCCCGCCGGCACCCAGCCGCTTGGCACCGCCGGCACCCAGCCGCTTGGCACCGCCAGCCCCTGCCGAGCCGTGGGCACCCTGAGGGTCCCTGCCCCGTCCCGACCTGCACCGCCTCGAGAAACAGCAACGCACACGGCCTCCAAAGCACAGAGATTTAATAAAACCAGCTGCGTTGTTGTTGTTATTGTTATTAATTTTTGGACAGAACAAACATCAGGAAAACCAGTAGAAATGAGGAAGACACCACCATAACCGTCGTCTTCATAAATAAGAGGGCCCAGCGTGCCAGAGCTGTGCGCCCGCTGGCACCCGGGGGGGGATGCGAGCGCTCGCAGACACACGCACGCAGCCCTGGGCTGCTCGAAGGGGGGGCCGGGTTTGCGGCCCCGCAAAGCACCCCGCTTCTCCCAGACGTCCGGCATCAAGACGGGGGCTGCCAGGATCCGGCCCCCACCCGGGCAGCGTGGCCCTGTGGGTGGAGGCTGCAGGGGGGCAGCTCCGTCCCCCGGGGCTGCGTCCCTGCTCCGTGCAGGGAGGGACCAGCTCCTCACCCCCCACCCGTGGGTGCTGGTGAGGAGCAGGGCAGGCAGGATTTCTGGCAGGGCAGGCAGGCCGACCACACGCAGGGTCCCGCGGGAGCGGGCGAGGGGAGCGTGTTGGGGTCCGGCCACGCACACACGTGCCCTCTGCCCTCCCACGGCTCGCGGGGACCTGGCTCTCCAGTGCCGGCACAGGGGTCTGGCAGAGCCAGCGCCAGCGGGAAGGATGCCCCGCCACCACACCGGGGCTCTGCCGGTGCCGCTGTGGCACAGGGGGCAGGGAAGCAAGGGGAGGTGCTGAGTTCAAGCGTCCTGTCACCGCCGAGAGGTCCCTGCTCCTCCCGGGGCACAGCCTGCGCTCCTGCGCTCCCTCCCCATCTGGCATTGCCTGCTCGCCAGCAACCCGGCCCCGGCGTCCACCGCCACCGCGGCACTGCTACACGTTGGAGACCTGCTGGGGCTCCCTGGCCTGGCGCAGCCCGTACAGCCACTTGATGACGCGGGCGTTGCGCTCGATGACGGAGATGCCGTAGGGGACGCGTTCGGCCGGCCGCCCCTCCGGCGTGGCGGTGCTGGGCGGTGAGCGGCCGCCCTCCGAGCTGGCCGTGCTCACGCTGTGAAACTTGAGGGACACGATGTCGGAGCTGGCGCGGGCGAAGCGCTCGGCGCCCATGTCCTGCACCTCCTCGGGGTCGAGGCCACAGTAGTTGAAGAAGCGCTCCAGGTCGGCGGTGGCCCGCGAGAGCCGGTCGCTCAGGTCCGACTTGGAGCGGTGCAGCAGGGGTTGCCGGCGGGTGCTCTCGGGGCGGGTGGGCGAGCTCTGTGCCAGGGCCGCGGGCAGCCCGCCGGGGATGGGGGACGCGGGCACTGGCGTCACCTGGCCCCGCGGAGCCCCGCAGGGATGGACGTCCACCCTCCGCACAGCCACGCTGCCAGGGGGTTTGGTGACGGCAGGGCTCTCCGGTGGCTTGCCAGCACCCTCCGCCCCACCGCCCGGCGCCGCTGGCGCCTCCGCCCTCCACTTGCGCTCCCAGCCCAGCGGGCTCTCCGCCTTGGGGAAGGGGCTGTCGCGGAGGTTGATGAGGTTGTTGAGGATCTCCAGGTCAAGGGAGGTCTTCGGGCCGCCAGCCTCGGCGCGGCGCGGCCCCGGGGGTGCCCTGCGGCTGGGGGTGAGCGCAGCCCAGCGCACCCCCGGGGTGAAGAGAGGCTGCTTGAGCAGCGGTGGCTTCACCGGCTCCTGCTTGGTGCTGGCGACCCGCTGGCTCTTCACGTACTTGGCCTTGTCGGCCTCCAGCCTCTCCACTGCGCTGGGCTTCCCGGCACCTGGCTCGGCGCGCCGGCGGAAATACGCAGGGCCCTTGCGGAGGATGCGGATGGGCATGGCCGAGGTGAAGGGCGCCGTCACCGTCACTGTCACCCCCTTCATGGCGTCGCCAGCTTGCAGCGCCTCGATGGGCATCCTCCCTGCCGGCACCAGGGCACGGGGTGGGCGGCCGCCACAGGCAGCGAGGGGCTCACGTGCTGTCGGCTGCAAAGAGGGGCCGGAGTGAGGGGCGGTGGCGGTGGCTGGCTGGCGGGCGCTGCCTGCCTGCCTGCCTGGCCCCTGCCCGCGCCCCGGCCCCGCCGGCAGACAAAGGCTGCACGGGGCTGTGCGGTGCCGCACTGTCTGCGCTGGCCGCGCTGGGCTTCCTATTTGAAGGCAGGGACCACGCCTCCGCCTGCCGCCGAGGCCTCCCCGAAACGTCCCCCGGCCAATCCGCGGAGAAAGCCTGCTTCAAACCGCGCCCGGGCCAATGGGGCCGGCGGGGAGGGCACCCCGGCCCCGGCGAGGGGCACCTCGGGGAGCACAGCTGGGGCGCAGAGGGGCGGTTTGGCCCAGCGCCCCTCGCTGATGCTCTGCCCACATCGCCCGTGCCCAGGGGTGCATTGCCCACATCAAGGGTGCATCGCCTTCACCCAGGGGTGTATCCCCTGCACCCAGGGGTGCATCACCCGCCCCACTCACCCACCACCCTGCCAGGCTGGGGGATTCGGGGCTCCGCTCCCTGCCGCTCCCGCAGCTCTCAGCACCCTCCCAGGCTCTGGGGCTGCTCCCGGGCTCCCCGCTCCCACCCTGGAGCTCCTTGGAAAGCACCGGCGGGGGTTTCCACCCGTGCTTCCCCGACCGAGGTGCGCCAGGAGCGGCGCTGGGGCCCCGTGCACCCCATGTCCTTGGGCCCCCGCCAACCCCAACAAGCACAGCCGCCCGCCCCAGCGGTCACACGGAGACACCGGCTCACCCAGAGCAGGGGTGGGGGGAGTCCAAACCAGCCCTGCACCCCTCTGCAGCCCCCGCCTGGCTGCCCCCAGCGCCCCTGCCTGGGGGTGGGCACAGCCAGAGGGGCCCCAATGCACAGAGGGGCTCAGGCAGTGGCAGGATGCACAGGGGACATGAGGGGTCGGACCTGCCCCTACCTCCCCTCCCTCGCCATTGCCCTTCCTGAGCTGCTCGGAGACCCCCCTGGGGGTCCCCAGCTCGGGGCACAGGTGAGACCCGGGGAGGTAAGAGCAAGCCCCGGCACTCACCGGGAGCAGCGGTGGGCACGGCAGGGGCCAGCGTGCCATGGCCCTGCTCCCTCCTGCGGCAGCCCCGAGCCCGCTGCTGTCGCCGTCAGCCACTCGCTTGCGTGCACAACTTCCTGGGTGCAACCCAGGGCCCATCCCAGCGTCCGCCGCGGGTGTCAGGAGCCAGCCCCGGCACCCACAGCACTGCGCCATGGCCACGCTGAGCCACGGCTGCACCGTCTGCGAGCCCATGTGCGCCAGCGTGTCGGCCCTGGCCCCCCGGGGGTCTGTACCCCAGTGGGGTCCCCACACAGCCACCCACATGGTGCACCCTCCTGGTGCGCTACGACGGGCGAGTGGCCTGGGGGAGGCTGCTGTCCCCATCCCCGTCCCCTGCCCAGGGGACACGGTGCGTTCTGACCTGGAAAGTGCCTGCAGGGGCCAGCCAGCATGGGGACAGCTGGGGACGGTCCCAGCACCGGCACAGACGCTGCTGCCTCCTCCCCGGCAGTGGCCTTCTGCACCCCTCTGCGGGGAGCCCAGCGTGGGGGCAACCCGGGGACAAAGGCAGCGGCGCAGGGCACCGACGTCCTCGCTGGGCAAGGGCAGGGACAGGCAGGGCTGGCAGGGCCCCCCGCTGGGGCCATGCTTACAGCCCCCGCGGGAAGCAGGGCCGGGCTGTGCTCGGCGCTGCACAAAGGCACAGGCAGCGGCAGCCCCGCAGCCCGGCTGGTGCCAGAGACCCGGGGCGGTGGGGAGCACTGGCTGCCAGCTGGGTGCCCACGCAGCAGCACCCCTCGGGTCCAGCGCTGCCCAGACCCCGCGCCCCACGGCAGCACCCTGCTGGTGGCCACTGCCCTCGCACCCTGTGCCCGGCGCAGGGAGGGCTCCCCAGCTCGGCACAAGGGTGCAAACGTGCCCCCCCGGGCAGGGCAAAGCAGGGACGCGTCCCCACGGCAGGCGGTGGAGCTCAGCTTGGTGCCAGAGGCTCAGCCCCGGGGCCAAGCCACAGAGGCGATGGCTGTTGGGGAGCAGGACGAGGACACAGGGCCCCCCAGCACAGCCACATGTGGCCAGCGCGGGTTCCCCTCCCCTGCCTGGCCATCAAGGACGGCCCGGCCGGGCACAACCTGCTGCTCCGCATTCCTGCGGTGCTGAGCCGCCTGCCCTGGCATGGCCGCGTCGAGCCGGGCTGCACCAAGCCCAGCCGAGCCGAGCCGAGCTGAGCCACCCTCCAAACAGCCCCAAAAACACAGCGACATTATCCTGTGCCCCAAGCCCGGCCGGAGCGTGGGGATCCGAGTGCCAGGGCTGACAGCCCCGCTCGTGCCGGGCAATGCCTGGCCGCGGCCCCAGCTCCTCTCCCTCCTGGTGCGGGCAGCCCAGCCGGGCTCCCTTGGCACACCGGGTCACCTCCTGCCTGGAGGAACTGCTCCAGGAGCTGTGCCGGGAGGTGTGCGGTTGTGCCTCCCCCTCACCGGGTGACCCAGCCCCACGCTGCTGGCACAGGACCGGCACAGGACTGGCACGGGACCAGCACTACCTCTGCTGCCTACCTGGATCGGCCCTACACCGTGGGAGCCTCCTCGGCACAGCCCGGCTGCCACACCGCTTCTCCCCACGCTCGTCCCGGGGGTGTCCTGGTGTCCCCGCGCCTCCTCCTCCCCAGCCACGTCCTCCCCTTCTCCCCGCGGGACGGCGGCTGGCGGGGCGCTGGAGCGGCTCCGCACCGCGGCTGCTCCCGCTGAGTCAGCGCCGGGCGAGGACGCCCTCCGAGGCAGCTCAGCGCTCACATGGGATTAAAACCACAGGGCATTCCTCCATGCCCGGCTGCGTCACGCAGCGTGACGGTAGCGGTGCTGTCCTGGCGCGGGTGCCGGTTCAGTCCACGGTGCCAGCCGGGCCGTGCGGACGCACGGCCTGAGGTGCTCACACCGCCAAAGCCAAAACGCCTCTGGATGTCCCCTGCCCGCTGCGGGCAGAGGGTCCTGATGCCCTGCCAGGGCTTCAGGGAGACGGGAAAATTCCCAGCCTTCCCGTGGACAGGGAGCTGCCACCCGGCTCCCCGCGCGCCGCCGGCACGGCCGGCCAGCAGGGCCTGCACCGATTTGGAAAACTTGCCTTGTTTGCCCACGCACCCGGCAGCGACCCTCTGCAACAAACTCCAAAATGCAGCAAAATAACCCGGATAGCACGGAGAGAGGTGACGGAGCGGAGCAGGGTCCCCGAGCCCGCAGCCACGTGGACCTGCTGGCCTCAACCCAGTCCCAGGGTGGCTCCGGGGGCTGCCGGCCCCACGGTACGGGCATCTCTCGCGGCAAGGACCGGCTCGGCATGGAGGGGACGAGCGTTTGGGCCATGCAGCATGGAGCTGGATTAGAGCGTGCATTTTTCAAACTGCTCTTGGTAGCGAGAGAAGGAGCCGGCGGAGGGAGAAGAGCTGAGCAAAGCACACGGAAAGCTGCCGGAGGGCTGCCCCGCGTGCGGGCAACGGCAAAGGTGGATCCGCACAGCGAGCTCGGCTGGAAAAACACTGCCCGGCGCGACGGGCGAGGGCAGAGCCTGCAGGCGCCTGCCTGGCCGGGCCACGTACCCCAGCGGCTGCTGAGCCTGCGTGGGGTGCAGGCAGTTGGCTGCAGGCAGCTGCCCGGGCACGTCCGGGCAGCCGAGTGCTTTTGGAGCGGGGCGTTGGAGCCAGGCAGCGCCCCGGAGCCTCGCCCTCCCTGGGAGCATCCTGGGACGCATTTCGGGAGGGCAGCCCGCCGCGGGAGTGCTCAGCCAGCACCCGGCTCAGCACCTCTGCCGCTGTCCTGGGGACATGGGGACGGGGCAGGGACGGAGGAATGGTGTTTGGAAACAGAGGGACAGGCGGGTGCTGGCACTGGGTCCGCTCTCACCTCCCACAGAGGCTCGGGGCTGGGCCCCCCACCCCCCTATGCCACTTTGAGGACCTCCCGGGAGCTAAATGCAGCTGCCAACGAGCAAAAAACGTGCTCAGAGGCCAAATCATCCCTGGAAGTGCTGGGTGGAGGCTGGGGTTCGGCACGGCTCGGGCAGCCCCAGGCAGAGTCGCCCCCGGAGCCGGGAGCCCCCCCAGCCCCCTCGTCTGGGTGGGTGCTAATTCCTGGCGTTTAATTACAGCCCCTCGCCACGCCAAGGCTGCACCCAGCCTTGCAGTGGGGGAATCGCCCCTGCGCCACGTGCCCCGACCTGGGGCGAGCCACCGCCTGACCCTGCCTCAGTTTCCCCAGCTGTGGGCTCTGCAGAGCAGCTCTGCCGGGCGGGGGCAGCTTTCCAAGGGACGTGGGGACTCGATGGGGAAGCTCTCGCTGGGCCCACCATCGCCTTGCCCCTCACTGCCCGCAGGCAGAGGGAAGGATGCTGCCCGCACCCGGCTCTCCCCGCACCTCTCCGCCGGCAGCAGCTCGGGGCCAGGAGCCGGGGAGGTGACAGATGGGGACGTGCCGGGTGCGAGGCCTTTGTCTGCACGGTGACGGCGGCGCACGGCAGCATGGACCCGCAGATGGCGGCTGCCGGCGGGGCCGGGGCCGCAGCCCGTGGCCAGGCGAGCGCCGGGCCCTGGGGATCCAGCCCTTTTGTCAGGGTCTCACCTCCGGCAGCGGCCCCTTCCCGGCCACCCCCCCCCAGCCTTTCAACTTTCAACTTGACCTGCTCCTTTCACATGGAAATGGGATGTAAATGGGGCTGGGGGGGCTGCCAGGGGCCAGCGGCTGTGACCTGCCAGCGGTCCCCGCACTCAAGTCTGAGGGGTCATACCCATTCGCCTGGGGCGGCCGATGGTCCCTGGGGTGGGGGGGTCCCCCTTGTCCCCCAGCAATGGAGCAGCAGCCTTCCCCTGCCCAGGCAGAGAGTCCCCGCTGCTCTCAGCTGAAAGCAGATATTCGGGGACAGCTCTCGCCAGGGCTCAGCTCGAGGATGGACCCCCGCTCTCCTGGGCTGCCGATCCCCCCCGCGCCCTCCCACCCTCCGGGCACCCCGGCGGCACGGGCAGCGTGCCCACCCCGGGGACCCCCGCTGCACAGCCTGCCCTGCGCTGGCTGCGGTGGGGATGGGTCCCCAGCCCTGGCCAAGCGGGGAGGGGGCTTCGCGGCCGGCTGGTCACCGGAGCCCGGCAAAGTCCCGTGGCCGGGGACCGCTCGGCTACCAAATGTTGCCATCTGCCTCGGGGGCCTCCGCTCGCATCTGCC
>VYZW01053694.1:0-14609 GCA_013401315.1 Balaeniceps rex
GAAAAGTAACTCTAACTCAGCTGAAACCAGGACAAAAGGAAAGACCAGCTCAAGTGTTTGCATGGGTGTCTCTTGGACAGCCTTGGTGAGACAATTCAGTCCCAGGGAGCTGAGTCCGTGAGATGTTTTTTAGCAACTGTGAACCTGGTTATTGTGTGCACTGGGCCACTCCTCCTCCTTGCTATTGTTTCACTTTTCAGGCTTTGTTCCTTTCAACATCTCCATCTGATCAGGCTCCACAGCAATAAATACCACTGTAAACAACCACTTAAGACAGCTCCATATGCTTTAGAAATAATATCAATGTTTTCCAGTTGAGAACAACAGCATTGGATGAAACTTGCACGGATTGTCCTCCTGCTCTTCAGCAGGCCCTCATGACCTTACAAGCATTGCACGATCCGGGACAGTTATTCAGTCAATCCTTGCTTACTGTAAAGCGTTTTCTTTTTGCAAGATTTCCATTCTGGTGCTGGTACTTGCTCTATGAGCGCTGTGTTTTCTTTAATTACATTTACTACAGCATGTGCCAGTGAAAATAATTTGCCAGAGCCAAGTGCGAGCATAAAGTAGAATTTATATGTATGTACAGGTACTTTGTGCTTTGTAACTAGTCAATATGTATTATATATAGTTGCATCCTATCTAGGTAAGTACTTCTTATGCATAGTTCATCCAGCTCCAAGAGGAAGCTGGTAATTTGTTTTATGTTGAAACATCCTACTTTAGGAGTTTATTAATTTAAGAATAATGCTGCATAAAATTCTGTTGTCATCCCCTCTCCACCCCCGTCAGTGCTTTCCCCTTTCCTGGTTGAAATCCCACCTCCCAGTAAGAGATCTGCTGTCTCTTTTCTATTTTCATTGAGCTATCAAGAATTTCACCTTCTCTAAAGAATCAGCTGCAAATACTCTGGAGCTGGCTGTATGTCAATCCTACAGGAAAGCCCCAGTAGCTTGCTGCACCCCCGAGCTGGAGTCCTTGCTCTTTGCAGTTCAGCAGTTCTGTTGCTTGATGATTTTCTTGGCTTTCACTGTCTGCAGTCAAGTATCTACAGTACCAGCAGCTGCCAATATCTTTGTGAGAAACACAGCAAAACCCTTTCTGTTTCTGAGAATTGCTATATTTGCACAGGCTACTCTGGCTGAATTTCCAGGGGTATAACTGGGAATAATTTCATTGCATTTTTCCCTACAGCCCATTTTGTGGGGTAGGAAGGGTTCTCCGGTGCACTAACTATGTTATCTAAGCATTCGTTGATATATACCTGTGTCCAGCTACCTAATATAATAGCTCTTTGCTTCAGTTACAATTTAAAACTCTGTTTTTTGCTAGTATTTGCCAGGAAAAATCACCTGCATGATTCAAATTTCTGACCATAACACGTGCATTGTTCCCAGTGTGTGCTCCTCAATATTTCAGCCTGAGCTCCTGAACTGACTGCTTAAAGCCAAAACCAGGAGCACAGCAGTTGTCACCCCTGGGATGCCAGCATCTGTTCCCCTCTCCTGCCAGGGTGAACTCCAGTGCCAGAGCCGCTCCGCGGCACAGGTATCGCCAGCTTGGTGTAAAGTGTGAGCAGGTGCCGGAGGCATAATGCAGCTGCCTCTGCTCCCTTCCTGACTCCAAACCATTCTGTGGTGCCTCTTTGTTCTGCCTTCCGCCTTGTTGTCATTATAAAAAATCAGTAGGAAAACTCATTTCCAGGAGGATGCCCCAAACATTTCATGAGGAAAGTGAGGTTTTTACAGGCTGTAAAACACATGCGCACTCCTTAGTTAAGGACCTTTTACAGCTCCTGTGATTTAGACTGAAGACTTTTAGACGTGCTGTATTTTATTCTCAGCAGTCTTTCTGCAGTCAGTCTGTCCCTATGTGGAAGGTTATTATCAGTAGCTTTTCATGAAAAATCAATGTAAAATTAATATATTTGATATTCAGATTCTACTAAAGAGAATTGTACAAAATCCATTAAAAGATGCATTAAAATATTTTCCTTTTTTAATTTGGTTTCCAGCTTAGGACACAATCTCCAAACTATTCCATTAGTACTGCTGACTCCCCTTCATATTAAACTAAAAGCTGAGATAACGTGTGCTCATAGCAAGTGAATGATGCAAGATGATCAGTATGCCAATACAGCTGTCCTGGAGATATGCAGTTGGATTTAAACCAATGGTACATTTATGCAAGCTTTCCAGAGAACGGACTAGGTGGCTTCAAGGCAGAGCATTAGTATCCTCCTCCTCTTGATACGGATGTCATTAGCTCTGGAAAGAATGGGAGCACCACAGAGTTATTTATGCAGGAAACATTGTTTGTTTTAAGGCATGATCTCTGATGTGAAAAATAGTCTCAAATATTCTAAAAACTTATTTCTAACTAAAATAAACAAATACGTAAGGTCTTGTAAGCCAAACAAAGAAGTACTGAACTCTTCCAAGGTTTTTATGAAGCCATTTGTTGAGAAACTCAGTGATGAGGACATTAAAAGAGAAATCTCTTTAGTAGATATTTTGCTGCCCTCCACTGGACCAGCAGGAGAAAATCCCCTGCTAACACGTGTGCTACTGAGACCCTTTTACTTCACACATAATTGAGGCACTGTGTTCTACCTGAAGTGAAAATTAGATAATTAGATGGTTTTGATTTTAAACTGCAAAATGTCAAAGCTCTGCCTGGTAGACCAGTGACCCATCTGCTACTCGGAAAGGTGCGGACCTGGAGTTGTTGAGTGTTCAGGCTATAGAGGGATTTACTCTTTCTACCACAAACAGAAGAGCAATACAAAAGTGGGGTTTTATCAACAGATACCTGGAAATAGGAAATATTTTCTCCTTTCTCTACTCCTGTAATATTTGGATCTATGAATATGAGGAACCTGCAAGAATCTATGCTTGTGGGCAGATTTTGTGCTTAGTTATTGCATGTAACTTCTGTGTTTTATACCAATGACGACATGTTGACCTTGCCATTTATTCATTAGCAACTTTGTACCAGTTGTAGTCCTTGTCAGAGGACTAATACCAGTATTTTATCTGAAACATTTACTATTAAAATATTTTCTAGTTTGAATACTGTTTAATAGAAGAAGAACCACTTTATCAAAACAGGAGACTGAGGCAGTCGCTGGGGCTGAAGGAGAAAGTGGAGAAAGAACAGCTGTTGGAAGGATGGGTATTTGCAAAGAAATGAAAGTAGCAGACTAGCATGGACACCGGGTCAGAATTTGTGAGGGTTGCTAAGATGGCTGGGAGAGATATTCACTGTGTATCTACAGCTGGGAGTTTTCCTGTGTAGGGGAGACTTTTGATGACCATAGGGTTGATTCATGATGGTGCAGAGGACTTCCTTTGGAACTCATTAGGTTTCCATCCTTATAATGCAGAGCATGGATACAGCTGAGTCACTGCTGCAAGGGACAGTTCTTGGGTTTGGCTATGAATATTTTCACCACTGATTTTGTTCTGACATTTTAGTATGAAACAGAGCAAGTGGAAACAAGAATGAGGAACATTAATCTGTTTGTTTTCAGTCCAAGAAACTAGGCGTGATTCTTGTCAGACAATAAAAATGAACCACATGATAATCATAGCCTGAAGAGCCTGAAACTTGGTGGTAGCTATTTGTGTGTGGATGGCCCATGGTTTTTTCAAATGTTCATGTAATTTGCAGTTGCTGTCTGAGTATTATAGCTGGAAGGGTATCTACAGAACAGGTTTCAGCTGAAGTCTTAGTATGAAGGCTACTTAATGGCTACCATGCTGGATTTATTTTATCCCAGTTGATAGGCATGCTGCTACTCTCCTGATTCAAGTTTTACTTCACTACTTCTCCAAATGCTGTCTTTTGTTATTGCTGAGTTTTTGCAAGTCCTCCCTGACATACCAAGAAATCTACTGAAAATGTGCTGCGCTCACTCCTGCAATAAAGGTTTCATGAAATGTAAAGCAAGCTTAGACATGCAAACTGAAGCTGAACTCTTTTCTGATTATTTTAAGAGGAATAAAAGAGATCTCTATTTTGTCATTAAAGAGCGACAGGCGATGAAATAACAGTCCTCAAACCTATGGAAAAATACACTACTCTGGAAAAAATATTGTTGTTGCAGTGTTTTAAGTAAAAAAATTAATGAAAGTTACATTGCAGTTTTGCAAATGCCAAGGTTACAATATGCAGGCAAGCACTCCATTCAAGCTTGTAAATCAGGAGTTTCAGTGTGGGATTAATATTTTTAAATATAATAATTCTCTGTTTCCTCTCACAATTTTATGTTTTGATGTAGATGATAGATGGTATATAATAGAAGTTCATTAACACTAGATTTGCTTTGGGTAGGAGGGAAATTTCTGCTCTGGATGAGAGCAGGGAGCTGCTTCTTACGAATTATAAGGTCAAATGCTATTGCTTCATATGGGAGGAGTGTGCGGCTATCACAGAAAGCACAGGCTTGGTCATCACATGCTGAAGTATCTGGTCTACCAGGAAGAAAAAGTATCAATTAAAAGGAATTTTTCAGCATTTTAAGTCTTGATGGAAGATGACAGTAATTGCCACCACATTTATTCCCTGGAACTTATTATAGTGTTGAGTGAGGAGATACACCCAGATACCAGTGAGAGTTCCCTGGTGCTGCTGCTAGTTACACAGCCAGACACAATATAACTCAAGGAACACTCGAAGCTGATGTTTTGGATTACCGGCAGCTATTCAGTTTTCATGTGTTTTTTCAAGCACAAATTGGTGGAGTGGCTGGGACACCTCAAAAGGACATAAATGGCTTATTTTGGGTTCATTCCAGTGTCTGCCATGGAGTCTCCCATTCCGCTGTCCTGATGCTCCAGGGTAGCCTTAAGGAGACCATCACCCCATCATCTCCTTAAGGTGGTATGAGAGGGAGAAATAAATAAATGGTTACTCATGGACTGCTCAGCTATAACACGGATCATCTCTTTTTCTGTATGGTACCACTAAGAGTCAAGCAGCATCATTTGGAGAAAACCTCCAAAATCCATTCTATTCACAGCTGATATATTTCTCTTGGATCTACCAGGTTCTTGCAAAATATTGCACCTTGGTAACACACAATGTCTCTCAGGGTCCAGCAGAATCTTACATGTATGAATAGAATTGCCTCAAATAAGAAGAATAATTAAGAAGTGTTTCCTTATGACTTCTAATTATCAGCAAAAGTCCGTTTTACTAGAGTGAATTAGGATTTTTATTAACTCTTATGTTCTATAATGAACAGGCAGACAAAAATTCCATAGTAGATATGAGGAGCAGCTAGAAAAGGTTTGCTAGATTTTTAGTTCAACAGATATCCCTTACTGCTGGAATGTAAGTGATGTGCTGAAATATGACAAACCCACCCTCAGGTACAACAAGGAAAAGAAAAATCTTCTAAGGAAGGCTCAGTAACTGAGAAATCTGGAGCCTCAAGGACAGTTGAGCAGTGCTTACCTGTTATCAAAAACTGCCCTGCCGGTAAGGTGTCACATCCTTGAAAGCTCTTGTGCAGATGGGAGAAGAGCAATCCAGAAATATCTTTCAGCCTTGGTGAGAATTTCCACGCAACTCCACTGGGGAGGGGACCTTCCAAGAGAAGCAAAGACCTAGGAATCCCACTCTACTGCAAGAAGGCAGAGTTTGTAGGCACTGCAATGGGAAGCAAAAAGGTCCCTAAATGTAATGGGGGTCTGAAAAAGGCATTTGGTGGGAAGCATCCTTGTGGGTCTGTTTTCATCCGTAGCTTTTACATATNTTCTAAGGAAGGCTCAGTAACTGAGAAATCTGGAGCCTCAAGGACAGTTGAGCAGTGCTTACCTGTTATCAAAAACTGCCCTGCCGGTAAGGTGTCACATCCTTGAAAGCTCTTGTGCAGATGGGAGAAGAGCAATCCAGAAATATCTTTCAGCCTTGGTGAGAATTTCCACGCAACTCCACTGGGGAGGGGACCTTCCAAGAGAAGCAAAGACCTAGGAATCCCACTCTACTGCAAGAAGGCAGAGTTTGTAGGCACTGCAATGGGAAGCAAAAAGGTCCCTAAATGTAATGGGGGTCTGAAAAAGGCATTTGGTGGGAAGCATCCTTGTGGGTCTGTTTTCATCCGTAGCTTTTACATATTTCCTTCTGTTTGGCTGTGTGTGCCACGTGTGCTCATAGAACTTTTTTACTTCCCACAGCAGCTTTGCTTCTCGCCTGCCAAAGATCTGCTTTTTCGTGCTTGTATTTGTAATGTTGCTTTCCTGTATTGCAAAAGTTTTACCCGTCACAGGGTATCCATCCCAGACGGCTGTTCATCCTGGCTGCCGTGAAAGCACAGCATATGGCTAACTGTGTTAGAGGAATTTTTGCATTTGATTTCTCTCTCTTTTCTTTATAACAACATGTGATGTTATTCAGAATAATTGGAATGCAAAAAAGATCAACTGGTTAAACTGCAGTTCATATAAGAATTTTTTTAATGTTGTATTATAGGAATGTTAAAAGCATTTTTTTCCCCAAGTTATCAAGTACGAAACGTGCAGGCTGACTTTTAAGGTAAATATACACACACTTTAACAAAGATGGCTTTTTAATAGCTATGAAGTGATATAATAAACATCTCCCTATATTAAATATACAGAGTTATAAAAGTAACTGGGTATACTAATAGACCATTATAAGCAAAGTTTTGAAAGATGGCACTTGGGAATTCCTTTGATCTTTATTTTAGGAAGTGATTTCTATGTGTTGTTATTTATTTGAATATCAGTATTTAAGGAGCTATGCTCCAAATGCATATTGTTATTGTTGCTGCAACATCCTAATAGCATATTAATGCTGTTATCCTTGTTTTGATAAGCATTTCTGTATGTCAGTACACGCATATCTTTTCACTCCTCTGCCTTTTTTTCTGTTTATGGCCAGAGAGAGGCTGATGGGGAAGATGACAATGCAGGTTGGCTGCTGCCAAACCCAGCAATTGCAGGCTTGGTGCTGAGCAAGGTACAGCTGGGCTCAAATGCAGTTTGAGTTACCCAGCTGGAAACACTCCAAAATGCCTCAGCGTCAGTAGAAGGATCTGTCTCTGTGTTGTCTCCAGGGAGGCTTTGGAGGGTATTCCTGGAACTCATTGATCAGCCATTCTTTTTCTCTCCAAGAGATACGTACACATACAAACGTTATGTACGTATATGCGTACGCTAGCCCTCTGTGGTAAGGATCTCACCACTGCAAACACAACACTGCGAGTCTGCCAGTGGATAGTTGCAGATGATCGTTCACAGTGATCAGAACTAGAAGGAATAGGAATGGTTGATCAGTGGGAAACTCGTTGACTTTTACATGTTCTCACCAGGGGTCTGCTCCCTGCCTCCCTGCAGTCCTAAAGGAAGCAGAAGTTTGCTTTGCAGGTAGCAATTGAACAAATTGAAATGTGTTTTGCCATGAGTAATTTTGAGTCATTTTGAGCCTTATCTTTTTAAAATGAAGTTAAAAGCAAAAGTCATGCTGGCATCCTTTAGGGCTGGATCTTATGGTGAGAATGATAAGAAGTAAATCTCTTTAATACCATACCTTTCCATGTAGAAAAAACAATCCATGTCTGGCTCATTAAACTCAGGAAACAGGAAAGAGAAAAACATCAGAAATGTGCAAAAACCCCAACTAGCTACATTAATCATCTAGTGAGAGTCTGTGGAAAAGCAGAAAGCTGAATTCTTAGAGCAGTTTTCCACGGTAAACTTTAAGTGGCACACTCAATATTTAACTTCACTTCTTGGCAAAAGAGGGTTAAATTGTGCTACTTCTGTGCGCTACATCTGGAATGTTGTTAATACACGTTAGTTGAAATTCTATTATTCACAAATGTGAGGAGTTGCTATATTAATAATATAGCTATGAAGATGGTACTTGCTGCTTTCTTATTGTGGATGATTCTTCAATCTAATTTTCAAAAGAATTGCGGTGTATATTTCTAGGCCATGAATTTAGATAGTGAAGGATATTTACATTCCTAGCACTTATACATTTTTTGTTCAGTGTAGAGGTAGAGCGTCTGTAGAGAGAGATTCAGAGCACATTCAATAAGAACACCTATAAGGTTATCAAATTTTTTTTTAATGTTTGTGCATCTATTTTTTGTCTAAAAATCACCGCAAGCCTAATGCTTAAGAGATTGTTAGCAGTGGACTATCATTAATAGTGATCAGAATTAACTATTAAATGTTTAATTCCTAGATACATATATAATGTATCGTACAATGCATATAATGGAATTTCAGGTTGTTTCAGTTCTCCTGGTGATACTCTTAAGTACTTCATTGTGCCTGTATTTAATCAATGCTACAAGTATGCAAACATAAAAGTGCTCTTTCTTACCCTTTTCTCCTCATAGCTGATAAATTCAAATTTACAGTTGGTTGAAAATACTTTTCTTTGTTACACAAACATGCTGTGATGAAGAAAAAAGAGAAGTAACCACGCTTTTTCTTCATAATTTATCCATGATGTTTTAAAATCTAAATAGTCCAACAAATTCTATTAACAGTATTAAAGTTCAACACATTTGTTGTTGGTTTTTGTTGTTTTTTTGTTTGTTTGTTTTGGGGTTTTTTTGAGAGAAATGATGTTATAGCTCATGGAATTAATAATGATCTCTTTTGTTAGAATATGACCCTTTTTTTTTAAGATACACTCCTATTTATGTGTATTTATTTCATTTGTGTATACACCAAATTAGAAGACCGCCTGAACTGCACTTCATTTGGGATGCAGTTTAATATTAAGCTTAAAATGGTTTTCTCTCTTGTGAAAATGAACAGCAAAAATGTGCTCTGCATCCAAAGATTATGCTATTTTATAAAGTAACCCACCAAATTCGTTTCTACATCTATGAGTGGGTCTTTCAATGTATTCTGAAATTGTAAACCTCCTTCAGTTGGTATAACATGTTGGATATCAGTATGGAAACAGTCATATGGAGTGCTGTGCTTGGCTTCCAGGTTTCTACAGCTGATCCAGTGCTGTCACAGTCCGTGTCTGCGAGCTACCAGCAGTGAGGCACTGCACCTAAGCTTACAAAACTGAAGCCTACGCATAAATTAAGCAAGTGGATGCAATTGTGTTTCACACAGCTGGATAAACACATTTCCTGACAAAACACTCCCTTTTTATTTCTAATTACCTATGAAATAAGCAATTGTGAAGAGCAGATATATTTTTCCCAGGGCAAGAAGTCATTGTTAGAGCCGGGGAAGGAAATGTCTCATACCTTCCAACTAGTCTTTTCGTTTGAAAGTGCATTTACTGTAGAATGCACCAGGTAGCCAAAACAAGGAAATTAATAAAAATCACGTTGAGCTTTCTTAAAGGAGAAATCAAGTGATTGATTTAGGTGCAGATTCAGAAGTTGTGGGGAGATGGGATTGTGTGTTCTCCAGTCCAAACCATCGTAAACTTCCAGTTTTAGTAGGTGATTAGGAAGCAGGTCTATAATTTTGTCTTTGTTTGACTTCCTCCGGGGCAGCCAACATCCCTTTGGGAATCGCCAGCACCAGGGCTGTGCATGCTCTTGGCATACAGACGTTCTTTGGAGGAAGGGCCGTATCTTCACTCCTTTTAGTTGCCAAACCTGACAATTTTAAAAAATAGGCCTAGAAATAACCACAACAAATACGTTTTCCATTGGCAGCATTCACAAGGCCAGCATTTCTAGATAAGCAACTACCTCTAAAGAGCAACTCAGCCACTGAAGTCAAACAGATGGGCAGAAAATTCTGCCAAGTGCTAATTTGTGTGGATCCATGTCAAACAAATGAAAGTAATAAAAATGTTTCTAATTTGCAGTGTTTGAACTTCTTCAGGGATTCAGATTGTCTGAAGCAAGTGAGATAAGCATAGCTGAAGAATCCAGCTCATGAACTGGAGCCCACCACAGAAATCCCACCACACAGCACAGGACTCTGTGTTTTTTTTTAAGAGATGAGACACTACTAAACAAGCAAATCATTGTGCTAATTGCAATCAATACACATAAAGGCACTTCGAGGTCACTCCCTTTGGGTGTGCTGGAAGGCAACCCACCTCAAAGGATCAGGTAAGTGGGCAGCCTGCTCTGGAGGAGCTGTGCTGAATGCTGCACAGACCCACAGGAAGAACAGCCCTGGTGTCTTTGGCAAAAGTTTGCCTGAGGTAAAAATGCAGATAGTGACCTTTTCTTCTTTGATGCCCCCAGACACGCGGTTAATTAGTATCAGGAAGCCTCATGCAGCCAAATCCTTTAAATACTGATCTTAAAATGTATTCCTTAACATCTCTTGATGTGGGTGTCTCTGCCACATTACAGGGCCATTAAAATAGCTATGCGAAAACCATTAGAAATGTGATTTATTGAATGGATCTGTTCTGTATTTGTCAGCAGGCAGACTCTAACAGACCTTACATGTATTTTTCTTACAGTGTGGCTTACCCAAATGGCTTCGCATCTGAGTACTCTACCATTGCAGCCTTTGAGGTTGTGAAAGGCAGTCCATGGCTTTGGTGGGATTTATGGCAAATCAGTGATTCTGATGGCAAAGACCATGTTGGCATTCATGTCGTGACAGACAGGCAATCTCTGGGTCTCCTCTATACCACGCCAGATAAATTGCTTGTGCTCAGGACAGCCAAGAATGCAAGGAAAACCTTCGATGTATCTTGGCACAAGATAGTGCTGAGCACAAAAGAAAATAATGCAAAATTGTTAGAAGGTCTGTCCTATCCCAATAAGTGAGGAGAGCAACACTTGCAGAAATGAATATATTTTGCCACTGAAACCATCAGCTGATGAGTCTTCTGGTTTGGTGAGTGGCTCAGCCAGGTGGGTCACTCTTTGCTTCCTCCTGGAACCTGATGGTGCATGATGCTGACTGGCTTGACCAGTGAGCCTCACTGGTGGGACTCACTAGTGGATTTTCTGAGAGTTTATCCTACTTTTTCCACTAAATAAGGTTTTTACAAGTGCACATTTTTCTGTCATCCCTGATGTGAACTTCTTGTTGTGTAATCTCCTAAGGCACGCTTTCTTTTTCATTATAGTCAGTATCCTTTTTTTTTGTTAGTTTGTAAGTCTGCCAAAAGCAGTTTTTACATTTATGCTTTTCTCTTTTACTGGGAATTTTTAGTACTCTTCAGGCAGATTCATTTTTTTCCCCTTATTTATTGATCTTACAGAAATCAGGAAAAATGCCTGATTTTTAGAGGCGGAAGATCTGAGGTTTTAATTGTGGCAAACTTGTTCTTCCTCTTTCTTATTATGCAGTTATCTCAAGATCTTAAGAGCTATTTACAACTAGTCGGTATTTCTCTCGCAAATGGAATTAAACAGTATTATTTAACCAACACCTCCCTCTAGTGGTGACCACAGGGCTCAAAAAGGAGGGACGACTTAATGCTTCTGTGCTTTACACTGACAGGACACACAATTCTGTGTAGTGGTGGCATCCTTTCTGTATGCAAATGCAGTGTTGTGGTTACTAACCAAGCCTCGCATTTGTGAAAGAGTTTACTGTATTAATTCTAATTTTTTTTTTTAGATCCTAAATGGAAGAAATTAAGAAGGAGAGAAACCACTTAGACAAAAATTAGGTGGTATACTTTTAAGTGTTATTCCTGATAAAGCTGCAGACAGTGAGTATTTGACCTAAAATTTTCAATTGCAAAAGAAAATTAATTTATTGGTGAAAAAAAATGAAATCAGCAGAGATGTAATTGTCTCCCAGTCAGTATTTGATTAGAAGACTCCACAGCTTTTCCACAGGACCTGAAATCTTGTGTGTGGGGGGACCTACTGGTGCTGGATAAAATAGAGGGATGAGGGCAAACAGCAGGGCAGTGTCTGAGCCTGTGTGGAAACAGAGCTGTCACCAGGCTGATGGAGTCGGCAGCTGCCACTCTTGCGTGATGATGAGCCATGTTCAGGAGCAGAATGGGGTTAGGGGGTTGTTTTGTGGGTTTGCTTGACTCGTGTATTTGTTTACTAGTGTCTTACTGTGCGTAGTTAAAAGCAATTCTTTTATGTGTCTCTCAGATAGTCTTAAAGCAACTTGAAATACACTGTAATGCAGATAAAGCCTGCTTGGACGACTGCCGGGAGCTTCCCGATAGAGTCAGGCTGTGCTCTCTTCCTGGCACTATGGGCTTCCTCTCATGATTGCTTTCACTGATGATTACTTAATATTAGCTTGCCAGTTCCCCCTAATTCTCTGTATTGTCTAAGAACACGCAGCTTCTTTATTGGCTGCACAGCTGAAATGAGATTATAGACAGAAAGAGCAAGCTTTAGGCTCCACTCACTCGGCATATGAAGTGAGAGCATTTGGAAACTAAGATGGTTTTTGTCAAAATGAAGAGGCTGATGTCCATAGTGTGTGCTGCCTGTGGAGGGGGCTCAGAAGGGGATCATTAGCTGGGAACGGATCAGAGCTGCTGCACCCATGAGCCAGCCTGATGCTGTGTAGGTCACCTCCCAAGGGGTGCGTGGGGTGCCCGGCCAGTGGTAACCGAGGAGGTCCTGCTTGAGGTGGAAATTACAGGAGCCCCAGAACATTTATGTGATTGCACTTGCAGTGTCTGCCAAGAGGCAGCTCTGCCATAGGACTTTACAGACTTTCTAATGCACTCTGAGAAGAAGCAGATATGCAGTTCCTCACACAGTGAAATCAAAACCAAAGCCAGGACCAAGTCCCATTCCTGAAAGCTGCTCGCTGAAATCCCAGCTGGCTGCCCACACTTTGGCACAGCTGGGGGCTGCTTTTCTCTCCACCTCCCTCTGCCTCCTCCCTGCCTGCCCAGGCTTCGTCCTGGAAATCTTCTTCCCAGATGCAGGGGAAGAAAAGTCCTGCCAGCTCTCCACTGCTTGTCCTTCCCCTACCTGCAGAGTCACTGAAACTCATTTGCCAGCAGATTTGCCTTTGGATGGAAATCAGGACTGAGAAAATAAATAATGTGTCTTCATTGCCAGCATGGAGGAAATGCTGAAACCCATCGTGCCAGCAGCAGACTGCAAGGACGTGGAGCACCAGGCCACCAGATAACCTTTAAACACAACTTGCTGTCCATGAGGAGCTTTTCATGTCCACATGGAAGTGCTGCTGATTCCCCTCCATACCCCGTTTTTCTTTTAATACAACTACCAAGGGCAAAAAGGACAGTCTGACAGAGTTGTAAGTATAGTAGCCTTATACTTCAGTTTTGATATTAAAACCAGGTATCATCCCTCTGTTAGCAAGCCAGCTCTGGAGTAGGGTGGGAAGCAGAGCAGCAGTGCCAGGGTGCAGGTGCTTTCCTCCATCTGTGCTGGGCTCCAGTAACAGTGCAGTTTTGCTGTTCCCTTTAAGAGTGAAAATCTGGCAGTCAGCACAATTTTTGGATTGCCTGCACACTGTCATTCCACGACAAACTACAAATGGCTTCCCACACCTCTTCCCTCTGGCTGTGGAAAAGCACCTGGGCTCTAGAAACTTGGCCTTGTGTAGGACTTGTTTGGCTTCTCTCAGCGGGGAGGAAGCAAGGGCCACGGTCTGTTGAGGGCTGCTGCTGTGGGATTTGAGATTTTAACCATTCATTAAGACATCAACATACACTTACGATTCTCTGGGGGGAAAAACATAAATTCCCAAGCTGAAGCTTTCTGGTGTCACTCTGAGTGAGCTGTCATCCTAGCAGCCAAACCTAAAAGTACATGGAGGAAGCTGAGAGGTTTTTGTCATCGCTGTCATGATAGGCTCTGCCCCGTTACGTGACCTCATCTGCGCTGTGCTGTTGCATTTTGTACACGTGTGATGTGAAGATTTCTCATGTTTAGCTGTCACGCTTGCCAGATGCTGTAGCCTGTGCTAGAAATGCTGG
This sequence comes from Balaeniceps rex, assembly GCA_013401315.1. Classification (NCBI taxonomy): domain Eukaryota; kingdom Metazoa; phylum Chordata; class Aves; order Pelecaniformes; family Balaenicipitidae; genus Balaeniceps; species Balaeniceps rex. The sequence goes on from VYZW01053694.1 coordinate 13,873, forward strand.
TTTCTCAGCCCTGGGCATTATTTTGGCTATACACTGTTGCGGGAATCACTACTGGGGTTAGTAATGGCAGCATCTCCTCTTTGCACATACCTCCACGTCCTCCAGGATTGCACTGAGCAACAGGGTAAAACTGCAACATCTTCTGCCTCAGGGTGTAACTGGAAGGTGAACAGAAAGCATCGTGTTTCAGGGCAGTCATTTAAAAATGTTCAACAATAATAAATACACTTAACATGAAACAATGCAATTATTTCTCATTAGCGGAGCTCTGGGTGACCCAGAAGAATATGGAAATATCAGAATTCTGGCACAATTGTACAGCTGTAATAGATTTTGATGTTTATACAGTCTCTGATTAATTTTTGTTTTGATTTCCTTCATGAAGACAACATTTTTTTCTTCAGGCATTAGTAAGTGTTTAAGGTGGAAAAGGTCTGAAAAGTTTACATGTTGGATGAAATAGTTTTTGCTTTCTATGCTGAGTGCTTTTAAAGGTCTGACATGTGGCAAACACCAAGCAAACTAAATATTCTTTTTGTACATTTTGATGGTAGCTTTTAAAGAGAAAATGAGTGCCTTGACAAGGAGCTATGTCACTTTTTAATCAAAATCTTTACCTGGATACTTTGTAAATGGCAAATATAAAAGCATGAGGGAGGAGAATGAACTTCTTTTACTAATAATATAAAGCTACATCCTTAGATGCTGTCGTGGTTTAGCCCCAGTCGGCAACTAAG
>VYZW01053695.1:1449-11892 GCA_013401315.1 Balaeniceps rex
TGAAAAGTTATTGGAGGATGAGCAAGGACAATGGATATGTTGTGCAGCTCCATAAGCTTATCTTCCACAGAGAAACTTTCTAAAAATAGGACTTCACATTTGAAACTGGGGAATTAAAATTGCAAGAGCAATTGGAACTGGAATAGAGTATTTTTCCTCCACTTTATTATGGCATGCAGTGTAAAATATAAACAATGAGACATAAAGCACAAAGACAGAAACAAGGAAGGTTTGTATTTGTATAGCACCTTTAACATTTAAAGGGTCTTAAATAAGTTTGGCAGTCTCTCTACATGGAAAAAGCATTTCACTCTTGCATTACTGGGGGAGATATGATGTGACCTAGTTCATGGAGAAGCATTCCACTGAGTTCTCAGCGAATGCAGAGAACTAACCGGAATCAGACCATGCTTCAGTCAACATAGCTGAAGCCAAAGGTGGAGTCGCGCATTTGTCAGTTGAGCCAGTGACCAGTGTCAGGTTGAGCGCTCCTTTTAGTCAAGAGCCTGTTTCCAGAAAGTCAAATTATGGAAAGACTCTAGGGATCATTTTAGACAGGTGAGAATGCTATTGTGCCACCTACAAAGCACTTACCAGGTCATGGTACTGTCCAAATACCATTGCCAAAGACTAGAGGAAAGGAGGAGTAAGAAAGGAGTGGTTTTCTGTTTTTCTTGTTTTGTTTGGTTTTTGTCTTGTGTGCATATGTGTGTGTGTGTGTGTTTGGAGGGGGAGCATAGTGCTGAGCTGATTAAGCTACCTATAGCAACTCTTCTGGTCTGAGGAAAAAACTTTGCTTCTGTGTTACTGCCTTGAATCTGCAATAAATGTCATTGCAAAGGCCAGGATGCTCAGCTTGACTTGAGACTGTGTTGTTCTATTAGCACCTAGACCTTTACCTGGAGACAGCTCTTGGGGGTAGCTGAATATAATAAACCATGTGCAGCACTGTTTTATAGATCTCTGTGAAAACTTGGATGTAGTGCGATGAAAAGCCTTGTAAGCTTCGATAAAGCAACTCTGGGTCTCTGTAGTGGTTTGGGAAGAGAAGTTCTATAATACAATGTAAAGTGGTGTTTGTATTAATAGCAGTTACATAGCGTGGTTTCTGTTTATCAAGGAATGTAGAAGGCTGTGTCTTATCTCTACCTGTTTAATACTGACATTGACCGGTTGATAGATAAACTGGAAGAGGCAGCAGACAGCAGCAATGAGGTCAAGGCTCTTCTGTTTCAGCATCTTTTATATACTGGGGATACTGCTTTGTTGGCTCATTTTAATGAATTGCTTCAGCTGACGATTGAGCTGGTTGAGGTCATATTCATCTAGTTATAGTCTGGGTGAAACTAGCTTGTTGACCATAACTTTTAAGACGTCTCGTGCACCAGTTCTAGATTACAATCAGCACAGTATTAGCCTATGCAGAGAGTGCAGATGCCTCAGTAGTATCATAGATAATGTTGGAAGTTTGGAGATTCAGCTAGCAGCAGCCACTGTAAACGTGATGTGGCTTCAGTCTCTCTGAATTTTACAGCTCTCTCTGAATTGAATTTTACAGCTTAGCAGTAGCATAGTGAAAGGTGGGTGCTGCAGAAGGCTAACAGTAGGCAGATAGACATTTTCTGTTCTCTTTATTTTCATCAGCATCTTTACCTGAAGTGGCAAGATGATATCATTAATGAAGATATTAATAACAAAACCCACCAATAGTCTTTGTCAATGCTGGTTTCGTCAGTGAGACTTCTTGTCGTTACTCTGGTAGCATGGAAGATCAATGAATGAGGTAATGGAATTACTAAGGAATTATGCTATGCAGTTTGTGATCTTACAGTTGACAAATGTACTGGCATGATAAGACTGCTAGTGACAGTCACAGTTCAAGCATGCAGTCAGATTGGTTTAAGGACCTAACTAGAAATTGTTTTGAGTGACGCTCAATTTCCAGGAAAACTATGACCCTTAAAGGTTTATCAAGCTGAGTGTGGACAAAGGAACATCATAAATACACTCCTAGACCCTATTATCCATGAGTCTAAGAGGAACCTGTCCAGAAAATGAGACATTTGTCCATTCTTACGCCTATAGCTCAAGGTTTTTGGAGAGCTACAGGAAATGATCCATTTGAAAATCCTCTCCTTCCCCATCCAATACACCTCTTCCGCTGTTAAATAGACTGTGCTTAGAGAAGCCTGATGTTGTTGTTGCAGCAAAGCACTTACTTACAATCCATATTCGGGCTTCTGCCCGGATTAGTGGGAGGGAATGTACCGGGAAGCCTTCAGGAAGTGTTCAATTGAATCTGATCTTTAATTTGAAATACTTCTTCCAGCAGCTTTTCCCATCTTCTTCCCATGGTTAACCCTAATGGCCACTCCTTCCTCACCCCACCTCTGTGGCATATATTCTCTGTTCTGTGTAAATAATTAATAACACATCACAGTCTAAGAAGAAACACATGGAAGAGTTCTTTAATCCACCAAACTCATTGTTTCAAAACATCGCCCTCCCTCCCCCTGGCATATCATGTTTCAGACTTGAAGCATTCCTTTCTTTACTTACCTTGGAAAATCTGTACAAATCTACATATGGAAATTTTATGTACTTTTCTGGAACTTCAGCTTGGGCAGAATGAAAATACATAGATGAAAATGTAAAAAGAAGTATTAATGGAGATTTATATGCTCCCCTGAACATAGCAAGTGTGATTAATGCCGCCGTATAGATAATTAGTGCAAATGTATATATAGATAGATTTATATTGTAAATTCTTTACTCTTGGTAATTAATAGCAGCCTGCACAAACAGTCTCACTGGATTCAGCAGGTTTATCAATGCAAGTAATTACTTACCAGTGGGAATAAGAGGGTTCACATTCTAGCCCAGAATGAAGTAAAGTACTGATAACATACAGAAGGAAGAAAATTACATTATTGGGTAATTTCTTGTTATAACCAGCAATGCTTACCCTTCATATTTTTTATAATAGTTAAAAATTGCTTTACTATTAATGAAAGGGCAGCTAATAGTTTTCATTGTTGAAGTTTACAGGCTTCAGTCTTTAGTTTTCCAGCTATAGAGTGTGATGGAATCATAGTTCATTGGGGTCCAGAGCTCAATCAAAGCATTGCTTTCACTTAATTGGAATCTGAAACCTGATGTGAATGTTGAAAATAAACATTAAGTTACTAATGTTATATGGGAAAAATGGAATTATGTACATTACCCTTCAGTGCAATATACCTTAAACACAAAATTGGGATGAACATGAGGAAGGTAGAAAGCTGGTGCTTTGTTGTTGATTTGAGCAAACTATTAAACTACATCAGATGTGACTTCAGAGCAATAAATATTGAAAAGCTTTGCAGTCATACACAGTAATAGACACAGTAAATGGGTACTAAACAAAATATTTATCTGCTTAATACTGTATAGGTAAGCAGATGTCCTTGAGTTGCTGCCAGGCTGTGCTGAAATGAATGCACTATTTCATAAAGATGAATTTTGCAAACAAGTAGGACTTGAGAGACCCAGGCCATTAAAAAACATTACTGTATCTTGACCACTGGCAGTTTGTTACAATAGGAACCATGCTTTCATGGTTAAGAATTTCAAAGAGCTGTATGGACATTTTTCCTAAATATTGTGTAGATGCATGGACGCGTAAAGAATTGCACAGTAAATTCTGTGGCTGAGAGATATAACTGGCATGTTACAAACTTGCCTACTTACAAGTGCTGTGCTGATGGCATTGCTACTCTTGACATTCTAATTCTGCTGCTTTCAATTCTCTTGAGATGATAAACCCCAAACAACACAGTGCCATAAGCTAAAAGAGAAAAGGAAGATGACTGGGTTTTAGGGACAGTGTTCTGAAAGAACGGCAGAGACATTATAAGGTTTGTCAGAGATCATAAAAGCCTTTATGGAGCAAGTGAATTAGGCTTCCTCTGTTGTTTCTTAACAGATCCAAACTTGATACTAAGCAGGGTGGTTTCAAACAACTGCTCAGTTTCTAGCTTTTAATAGTTAATGGGAGGTCGGACTATAAGCTGAGATCAATCCCAGAGTAATAAATTTTACATTATTATATTTGTCTTTCTTGAAATATAAACACTAGAGAACCTATTCTCAAATGGCTTCCGACCCATTTTTTTCATAATTAATACAGGAAATTCAAAGAACGTGACTCCCTGTACAGCTTAGACAGAGGCAGATCTGTATTCATCAGCATGGATTAATTGGCCTGTTACCAGACACGCAGTTAGTTCGAAGAGCTACAAAATGGACAGTTATAAAGAAGAGAAAGCTTTGCCATAAAAAAAACCCATAAGCCACTTGTTATCATGGATAAAAGATAAGTTTTTTAACTGATGTTGATTCTACATAGTTTAAGATTTACAGCTAGATCTATCCAGCCCTACTGACATTGACCTTGGTTTCAATGCGGCAGCAGTATGGAATGAATTGCTCTTCATTGGTTTATTTGAAGGGCAGTATTCAGCAAAAAACTGCGACAAAGATTCACTCTGAATAAGAACAACAGAGTCTCTCATTGTTCAGATCTGGAGACTTACTTCTGGGTCATTGTATTCAGTATGACTCCACCATCGCTTGGCAGGCTTTTTCTTTGTCTTCTATATTGGGTAAACACATCTGTTACAACCAAGAAAAGGAGAATATGCACTCCCACTTAAATCTTATGTACTATTCTAACAGTTTCATCTGTGACATTGAGGTCCAGGGAGTTGTTTTTTTCTTAGCCTTCTCATTTTTGTTACTTATAAGAACCTCATTCATGACCTGACACAATATTTTATGAAGTCAACAGAAAGGCTGTCACTGTTTTTAATGAGCTTTGGATCAAGCCCTCAGTTTTTCATCAACACAGAATAAATTTTTTCCCTACAGACACCAATGTGATATATACTGTATGAAGGTCCAAATTCTGTCACTCCTCAATTGGCTCAAGATTTGAAGTCAGCACTAGCAGCAAAGAGGAGAACTTGGGGACCATCAAGAGTGATATTACCTGTCTCATGTATCTGTGTTTTGGGATGTACTAGAACTGGAGATTCAACTGTCATTACTGAATAGCATGCAACAGATTATTGTGCATTTCACAGCACTGCATATGAGGAAAGCAAGGGTGGGAGAGCAGGAGATTAGGTTTTTGTCAGACATTCTGTCCTGGTTTCAGCTGGGTTAGAGTTAATTTTCTGCCTAGTAGCTGGCATACTGCTGTGTTTTGGATTTAGGATGAGAAGAATGCTGATAACACACTGATGTTTTAGTTGTTGCTAAGTAGTGCTTAGACTAGTCAAGGACTTTCTTTTTCAGCTTCCCATGCTCTGCCAGGTGCACAAGAAGTTGGGAGGGGGCACAGCCCAAGATAGTTGATCCAAATTGACCAAAGGGCTATTCCATACCATATGACGTCATGCTCAGTATATAAACCAAGGGGAGTTAGCCGGGGGGCAGCGATCGCTGCTCGGGGACTGGCTGGGTGTCAGTCGGCGGGTGGTGAGCGGTTGCATCACTTGTTTTCTTTTCCCTGGGTTTTGTTTGTCTCTCTTGTTCTCCTTTTCATTACAATTATTATTATTATTATTATCATTATTATTATTATTACTATTATTATTATTATTTTATTTCAATTATTAAACTGTTCTTATCTCAACCCGTGGGTTTCCTTACTCTTGCCCTTCCGATTCTCTCCCCCATCCCACCGGGGAGGGGGAGGGTGAGCGAGCGGCTGCGTGGTGCTTAGTTGCTGACTGGGGCTAAACCACGACACATTCCTAAGCCAGACACCATTTGCCCATGTCCATTACCAAGCTTTTGTAAGGCACAGCCCCTATCTTCACTAGTCTTGCACAGCTCTTTACAATGACGATAAACCCTGATTTCACTTGGAGTGTAAGTGAAACCTTAGATATCAGATCTGTTACTGTGTTTGTCTTTGCTAAAGAGAGTTGACAAGTTTTCCTAAAACACATGCAGGTTGGTATTTTGCCATCAAGAGGAAAGCCAAGAGATCTATTTGAAGCACAGTGCAATCCCGCAAATGTGTTGATATAAAATGAGCTTTATAGTTTTTTAAGTGCTATGCGCAGTGCATAAAATATTACAAATTGACGGTACTGGAAAAAACTAATGAGTAGGTACCTAATTCCATAAAGGAAAAATTATGTTAGAAATAAATATAGGATATATTTTCAAAAAGACCATGTGACCTTTTTGCTTTGAGGCTGACACAAAGCAGTCTCACTTAGCAGTAGAGTAAGATTTTGAAACATCTGGAAGTTGAAGAAGTAGTGTAACTATACAGCTCTTCTTGGTTTTGGCTTTAAAAGTCTACATGTTCCAGGGATTTTAGATCCTTTTGTATGCTCACAGCATTTTTGGTCACTCTTGAACGAAAGTAAGAAAAGGACAATTATGTTCTTATGCACTATCTCCTTACATGGACATGGGAAGTATGTAGTGAGCATATTGGGTGGAATAAACTGAATTACATTTAATAAAAATGAGAGTAGCCACACAGTGAGCCAGCTTAGAACCGCTAGTAAAACTAGATATCTGTATTTACAATACACTGATATATCTACCTAAGCTTTGACCTATCTTCATAGAAAAGAAGTGGACAGCTTGTAGTGACTTTACAAATGAAAGATCAAATGCATGCATGATTTGCCTGCTATATTCTAAATGGAAAATATCCGAACATGCTGCTATTTTAGTTCAGAGGAAATATGCTGGTGATGAAGTTAGGCACCTGAGTGATAAATGGGTTTAGATTACAACACTTGTTTAAAACAGATTATAGATTTTGTAAGTGCACACTGGGTATAACGTGCAAAGATTTCCACTCTTATAAGTTACACATTGAGCATTATGCAAATAAACCATTGCTTACTTAGATGGTAGACTGATATCTTTTTGTCCTGACATGACAAGTAAAGTATGTTTTCATTTGTTATCCCCATCTGTCACAAGCTGATAAACCTCAGATCCATAAAAGTCTTATCTGAATGTATTTGTTAACGTCTTGCTTCACTGGGCACAATGACATATCATATAGTGCATATCATTTTCATTGTGTAAATAAGGAGCTGCATTTTTTTTGTCAGTTATGAGATAACTGGAATTACTTGATTTCTTCTCCATGTAGGCCCAGTTTGGGAAAGCATTTGGTTCAACTCATCCCTGTTCTAACTTATCAGTGTTCTGCACATCACAGAAACATGTTCTTCAAGCATATGCTTAAGAACTCTCTTGAATAGATATGCATTTCTGAATCAGAGCTATGGTATTTTAAGACACTGCATATGCAATTATGTTATACTCTGTGTTGATTGCGCTGTATAAAAAGCACTAATATTTCATTTGCTGCAAAATTTTCAGAGATAAAGACCCCTTCATGTTGAAATATAGTCTTGTTTGTTTCTATGAATCCATTTGCTATATGAGAACATCTTGATTTTTGTAGAGCATATGATTTACATGTGGGTTTGCGTTGGTGCAAGTGAGCTAATTATCTTTATTTCTGTTTTACAGCGGGAACAACATATATCTTTAGCAAAGGTGGTGGACAAATCACTTACACGTGGCCTCCTAATGATCGGCCAAGCACTCGTGCAGACAGACTGGCAATAGGGTTTAGTACTGTTCAAAAAGAAGCTGTGTTGGTACGAGTGGACAGTTCTACTGGGCTTGGAGATTATTTAGAGCTGCATATCGTAAGTATTATTAACGAATGCATGATATTTCTTCTTGTCTTGATTGTTCTTATATTTGTGGCTTTTAAATTTATTTTATTTTAATGTAAATACAGCAGTTTGTTAATGAACCTTTTAGGGTCAACAGTGAACTGAATGATAATGGCTTATAGCATACCTGTACAGGGTCTCAGACATTCTCAAAATGCCTTTTACTTTATACAGTGCTACTTTATACGACTTTTCAATTAAAAATCATATAGTGATACCTGTACAGATATAGCAGTTCACTGCAATTACATAAAACAGGATTTAGCAATGTCAGAGGAAGGTACATTAATCTTGGAGGATTCAATCTGGAATCTGCTGGGGGAATTACAGTGTATTACAATTGACTGTGCTTATTGTTAATACTAGAATTTATCCTCTGATTTTACCATTCCTTTGTGATGATAAATCTTAAGCAGAAAGCAAGATTGTCAAGCTAGGAAGTCTAAAAAGGTAATTTCAGCTGCCTTAAAGCAAATAACTAGCAATCAAAATTGAAAGCATCTGGATTTTTATGGCAACATAAATAAATGATCAGTTGAGATAAACATAACTAGGGCAGTATAAAATTTTGTTGTTTAGATTAGTCTCAACTTTGTTAATGTATTAGTTTGATTTTGATTTAAGAATCTCTCTACTTTCAGGAAGAGAAGAGTTCCTTTTGAATGAAATTACTTATTGATCTATAACCAATTACACTTTTACCCTCAGAAAACATTCAGCAGTGATCATTTTAAAAATTAGAGGGAATTACAGTATTCAATCTTCCCAGGCTCCTTATTTCTCTAAAGGCACTCTTGCATTGTGGACCAAGGTGATTTTTTTTTTATTTACTGACTTGAGTAAATAAACAAAGAAGGAAGGCCTTAAATAAAATTCAGAGGTTGTCTATACCCTTCTCTTGCATTGAAATGCATGGATAAAATGGCTAGCTGGTATTGTACAATCTTAATTTTAAAATTTGAACAAAGCAACTTCTCTCAGGTGCCAGAAAAACTGAGAGCCTACATTTTTCAAGGCAAGTATTGTGTTGCTAAAAAGAATTTAAAAATTTGCTTTCCAAAGCTGCATCTAACATCAGGTGCCGAGTCATCATTTGCCCGTTTCTTTGCAATCTGAGACCGGATCCACCCACTGTGGTCAACAGTCTTACTTCTTACAGTGTTTTCTTTTTCATTAGCATTTTAAGGAATGTTTTTCTTGTAGTTTTACTATACCCGAAGTCTATCTAAACCATAATATTCGTGTAATCTTCTGTGTAGCCTTGATTTTTCCATTTTAAAACAAACACTGGTTTCATTAATTATGAGTTGGAGATCAAAAATTATTGCCTGCTCATAAGTGTTTTGTTTTGTTTTTTTTCCAAATAACTTTCTTATACCCATGCTGTAACAACAGATGGTAAAAATAAAAGAATAATTGAGAGTTTTCCATGGTCATAAACACTACCAGCTTAGTAGGGATGGGGAAAATCATAAATTATACTTTACTGGTCTTTCAAAATTTCTGTGAAGCAGCAAAAGGCCTTTTATCATCATGCTCTGTGAGGTGATCCTGGCCTGCTCCTATTGCCTTTGCAAGAGACTTCGGGAACCTCCCTGAAGCCTGCTCTGCTTCAGAGCAAAATCCATAACTGTGCCAAAATTTCACTGGAATGAGGTCTAACCTTCTGAGACCTGCTTCAATGTAGCCTGTCTCTAGAGTGGAGACACTAAAAAGACCTGAAATCCTAAGACATCTAGCAAGGATTTTTTTAAGGGTCGTCAATGTTAGATAAAGCTTGGAAAACTGCTGGGATGTAATTTCCCGGATAGTATTCAAAAGAAAGTTGAAAGGCAGTATTTTCAAAAGCACTTATGGTACCAAAGAACATATATCTTATTAAAGTCAGTGGAACAGTAGGCACTTTTGAGAATTTTACCCGAGATCTATTTTAGCTCAGCAAGATATTGTGAAACATCATGGTTATAAAAATGAAGAAGAACATAGAAATGGAGAGGCCTATGTATATGTTATATTTGAAAAATTGTTTATTGGATCGAAGTTTTTCAATATTGGCAGCTACTGCATTAAACTAGCTGTAATAAAAGTAGTAGGAGGATTGTGTCATTCAAAGCTTCCTTCTTGCACCAATGTTGAGAAGTTGCTAAGAATGTCTTATCTACTAAATAACCAGAAACATGCAAAAACTGTGAATAGTGGAAGGAGGAAAAACTGGAAGGAGGGAAGGGTCTAATTCTGCATGTTCTTTTGCATGCATCCACTTACCCGTTTGCATAATGAATATGCATGAGCAATAAATGCCTGTGTACATTGAGATGCACTGTGCATGGATAACTTACCTGTGTTATAACAACTATAACATTATAACAATGATATAGTTGTGATTTAATTATGCTGGGATTCGGTTTTACAGTATGGTAGAAACTGGTTCTTTTGTTACTGATTTTTCATTTTACCCGGGAAGTCATTAATGACTCAGATCCTCCCCAATGACAAAATTTGGGACAGATGTGTAAGGATAGGTTTTAAGTGTATTTTCAGCAGAATGGTGGCAAAGAAAGTTTGGAACTCTTGCTTTGAGTTAAAAAATTTTAGATCATAGTCCTTACTAGCATGTTGGGGAGGGTGCTTGTTTGGGGTGTTTCAGAATGGAGCCGTGAGGTAGCTTGCTCTT
>VYZW01053700.1:0-14424 GCA_013401315.1 Balaeniceps rex
TCCCCCCTCTGATTCTCTCCCCCATCCCACCGGGGTGGGGAGGGGAGGGGAAGAGGGTGAGTGAGCAGCTGTGTGGTGCTTAGTTGCCAACTTAGTTGACAACTAGGGTTAAACCACGACAGATACGTTCATTGTCAATGGCCGGAAAAGCATGACTAAACTGCTCTCTTTTAGTCTGATGGATTAGTTGAGGAAAGAGGAGGGGTTTGTTGCTGCTACTATCTGATATGATGATTTTGTGGCACAGCTCTCCATGTTGCCTTATCCTTTTGTCTGGGTAGAGCTGTGCTTCCCTATCAGTTCATGTCTGGTCCAGGTGGTACGGCTGCAGCGTGGTGATTGCAGAGAGGAGCACCAGGATGGCAAAGATAAACGTACTTATACAGTGAAGCTCGTAAAGTGGCATGCCCTTCTGAGTATATGATATAGGAAGCTCAGTAGGCAATAATTAAGCATCAAATCTGTGTTTCTTTGTGGTGTGAAAACAGTGTTTTGAGAGGGGGTAAGAGAGGACAGTAGCCACACACAGAACAGAGTGAGTCTTTCTCCTATTAAAGCCAGAACGAAAAGGATTCTGGAGACAGAACGAGACACAAATGTTTTCACATAAGGTTGAATCTTTAAAGAAAAGGGCAGGAGTGCCCAGCCAGGGCCAGGTTGCTGTCTGTTGTTATGGCAACAGAGGGAGAGTCTCCTGTTCGAGGAGAGGAAAGACGGGGAGTGGAGGGCAGAAAAGAAAATTGTTTCAGGAGGAAGGCAGGGGGTAGGCGTTTGAAAATGGAAAGAGAACGAAGCTGAGTGTCAAGGTCAGGGAGAAACAGCAGTGCCAATGGCCACGATGCCTGAAAGGCCCTTACAGACCTTGTGCGCAGCCATTCCCTCTGCGGGGTTTCAGATTTGCTGGGGTCACTTCCACAGTCATCATCTGGCTGGAAGAACACCACCGCGGTGCCCTGTCCTCCTGCACCCACTTCAGCTGAAGGGCTTAATCTACCTTTGTGCACTGCCTAAGTGTGCATAATACTTGTGAGAAGAACTCTTTTCAGTGCCAAGTACCCCTGCATCTGCTATCTTTTTAATAAATTCAACTGATCTCTAATGGTCTAGCATTAAATTTCATTTTCTACTTGCAGTACCTTATGTGATGAGAGCTACTTCTTCAACGTGGGAAGTTCCCTTTCTCCCCAAGGAGCAAGCTTTCTAGTTAGACTACTAGTCCCAAGATGCACTCAGAAAATTCTGTCTCCTGGGATGTGCAGATGTCTGTGTCAGAAGTAATGCCTTGATACATCATGGGTCCAGCACAGGGAATTATTTTCACTTTTAGCAAGGCAACCCAGTAGGACAGAATGGAAAACAGCATGAACCAGGCAACTGGCTGGCCAGGGATGCAACTTAATACTTTGCTAAACAGATTCAGAACGAAATCTCTGTGCCCAGCTCACCAGAAGGAAAGATTATAAACCAGGACTTAGCAACACAAAACTAAGACTTTTCTTTCAGTCTTCATAACAAAAAATGGAAGAAATAAAAACAAACTAGTGAAACTTTCCCAAAGGGTAGTTTCTGTTTTCTTTCTTTTTCCCCTGCCTTCTCTCCTGAATAAAAAGTTCATGCTAGACAGGCTGTTCATGAGTCAGTGCAGTTGTGAGACTGTGGCGGTCCCTCCTCCTCCAGCACTTTTGAACTAGCTGGCCAATTTCTATCAAATCTGACAGAAAGATAGAGTTTTCAGATGTTACATTCTTACAAGTTCTGTGAAAATAGTTAGCTAGGGGCAGGAAAGAGGCTATAGTGATACCTACACTGAGGGAAAGACTGAAGCATGAACTGAACTATTACTGAATACACACATTCTTGTGTTGAAGGGTGTAGATAGGAGAGAGAGGTTATAAATATTTTAATTCTTGGAAAAGCTTCAATCAAAGTTTGAACTTTATTAGACACCATCTCAATTTCATTCTCCTTCTCTCTTTCCCTCCTCATATGAGTTCTCTAGTGTTTAAAAAGGACGGGAAACATGCTGCAGGCTTAGTTTACTTCATTTAAGAAGCCATTCAATGAAACACAAATCATTTGGAAACAACTCTATTAGTTCCAGTATTTGTGGAACTATTTATTATTTAAAGCAAATGAGAATTGCATTACACTGTCACAAAAAATGTTCCCAGTCCTCTCTATTGTCTTTCTATCTCTTTTCATTTCATTATTTACCGTTTCTCATCTAAAATATTCTTATTTTCCTGATTTTTCCCTTAATTGTAGTTTCAAATCACTCCTTTACCCAGAACACAGTGTGAACATCCTTCTCTTCTTCCCCCAAGATATTAAAGTTTGAAATGTAATCTCAATATGAAAACCAGTAGAATTCTGAAGACAATGACTATAATCTTATTTCACCAAAAGTCATGTGAAATTCTTTAATTTAAAATAAAATATCATCCCTTCTTCTCCTATACCTCCTACAGGTCTCTTAATCCTCTGCAGTACCAGCCTAGCCTGCTGGTCCATCACCATCACACCCTTTTTTTTTTTCTTAAAGTGGTAGGAAGCCTTTCGGGAATTCATAGAATACAAAGTGTCCTCTTTGTATCACATTATGCTTTCCTCACTTTACTTTCCAAAACCAAATTAATATTGATTTGATATAGTTTTTAATTTCATCAATAAATGTACCTACCTCTGCCCTCTACCGTTTGTTACTTTCTTGAATTCTATAATCCAAATAAAGATGATATAGTATTTGGACCACTTGGAATAAAATAATAAATTGCAAAGGGAATTTGGAGGCTTACAACTGGGATGTCAAATGTTGAGGATTGAATCAGTTTAAAGCCGGCTTGATGAAGACTGACTCTCACCTTCAGAAGAGGTAACACTGCTCAAGATGTAGTATCCCTGATGAACTACAATCTATTATACTGTTAATTGGACAGCAAGAAATTAAACATAAATCATTCAACAGAATACAATGATATAAAATCAATTAAGTCATTGCGCTGGAAAAAAACCATTAAGTGCTCTAGAGTAGGGAACATTATGCAAAAGAACATCAATTTTAATAAACCGTTTGTTGTTTGATGCTCAATACAGTTATTCACATAGATTTTAGAAGATTTGATTGGGTTAAGGCCTTTGATTTTGAATCAGAAAAAGCACTTCTAATATAAGTTACTAGAGGCAAATAACCAAGCAACCACTGGCTGTCATAGTTATATGAGTTTAGGACCAAATTCAGAACTAAGTAGCAGATGTGTAAACATGTTGATTTTCATCAGATTGCATAGGTACAAAAGGTGCAAGAAAAAACAAAACCTGGTTTTTTACATAAACTCTCATTCTCCCCTTACTTATCTGCAGGGAAACAATGCATGAAGTTTAATTTCCAAAGTCATTTTAGAAGCAGTCTAAATTTGGTTGTCATGTAAGACCTGAAAAATAGATACATTTTCTGTAATTGTAGTATGTTGGCTGTTTCTCACTCACTCTGATGACAACTGTGTCCTGACAAAATTCCCCATTTACTCCATCTTCAGTTAGCTAGCCTATTCATTTTAACTCACCCTTCCAAACATTACTTTAGATAGTTTTTCCTTTTTTTAGCAAGAAGATTTCAGATATGAGAAACTAGGTGAACCTCCTTCTAGAAGCAGACTTTTGGAAAGAGGGACAGACCCATATTCTTTACTCAGTCACTAGAAAAACACTGATGAGGCACAACTTCTAAACAACCCAGATCTCTTTCAGGAAGACCATAATGCATTGCTTAAGGACTGATGAGAAAAGCCAAGTGTCCAGGTTTATTTTGTAAGTTCTTAATCTCACTTTCTAATAACATCTCAGGTGACTCTGACCAGGCGTATTTTCCATATGTCAGAATCTGGGGCTCAAAATCATCGCCCAGGAATATGTCTCCCATGAAAATACTCATGCCACTAGTTAAGTAGATATCTATAATAACTTTAATTATCCTTGTAAAATCTATTTGCATTTTGCATATAATTTTACATATACACCCCCTCACACACATCCAAGTCTATATATATATAAAATTACCTATGTAAAATGTTATACCTAAGGTCAATTTTTAAGAGTTTCTTTGCATGCAATGTTTCTGCCAGTGCCAACAAATTAAAATCTACAAATGATGATGTTACTCCTATGTTTTTTAATTTTAAAATTGATTTCAATATTTCTTAAAATCATTTCTTATTGTTGTTTTTAATAACAAATATGCTGAACACAACCTGTCATTATATTTAATGAGGACTCCATATGCCAGCTCAGTATACAAAACCAAATTAAGTCTATAATTAACTTATTAATTCAACACAGCACTAATTCTTAGACTTTTATCATTACTTTCTGTAAGTGGAAGTTTTAAATGCACAGCCTATCTTTAGTACTTGGGAATAGCTCCTGGAAACATGACAGCTGCTTCCCCCTCTCTGCCCCCCCCAATTCTACTGAGAATCAAACCATTAATGTACTCAGGATCACTAAGGTAATTATATGTTTTAGTAGCTTCATTAAGAGCTCTGCAAATATATTTCACTATAAAATAATTTCTGTTCTCTTCAAACTGTCTAAAAGATGAGGAATTTTTGGTAAGAGAAGGCTAAGGTGCTATGTTGCTTTACCTTAGACAACAACCTCTTACAAATCAGTAGCAAATGATGCACAAAAATCCCTTGGTATCTTAAAGAGGGAAAAATTACATAGGTAAACAGATAAATCTTTAGTACATTTGTCTTTATGGGAGCAGCTCCTGCTGTTGGTCTCTAACCTGGAGGGCATTATTCTTTTCTAAATTGCCAGTAGTGTCCCAAAGCACAGTGATAAATAGAAACCACTGAAAGAAATAACGTTCATTCTAACACACAAGAACTTTCCAGACAGACATTGGCCTCTGAGAACAAACACTTAGATAAAATAGATTAGTTGCAATTGCAGAATATATCACTCTGGGTCCCTGTGAACAGGCATTATCCCAGCTGTGCAGATAAGTGCCTTTATGCCAATCATTAAGTAATAAATACATCTAAGAGATGGTCCAAAACTTTAAGAAAAACAGAGGAAAAGGTCTCTCTACATCAGCTGTGTTTCGTATGAAGCCAGTGATTTATTCCCTAGCCTTAGTTTAAAAAATCACTAATAAGCTAGGTGTTTGTATGTTGTTTTGTGGTAACAAGTTCCCTTTACCAGACAATTAATAAAATAGAAAAGAAACAAGTGTTACAGAAATGCAATTAAAAGTACTAGCTTAATAATAAAACAGAAAACTCCCCAGCAATTTTCTTTCTTCTTTATCATTTCACCCAAAACACATATGCTAAGGCAGAATTTTGTTTATTTCTGGTTACACTGAAGTAACATTTAGCTAGGCTGTTTGTTTGTTTGCTCTTTAACTGTTTCAAAAGCACAACTGACTAAAATGTAAACTGCTTTGGAAAACACAGTTATTCTGCTTTGACTGCTAGTTGCATGACATGTGAATTGCTTTCAAGAATTGATGTCACTAATAAGTTGGGGTTTTTTTTAAATGCAGCCAGAACCATAGGAAGGTGTTGTGACACTATCAACCATTTTCCCTACTGTCCTTACCCTGGCCACAAGACTCTAGGAATTCAAGTGCCTGGGATGGGGTAAGCTCTCTGGTGCAATTAAAGCAAACCTACCCTAACTATTCATCCTGTCCAAAAATTTTCTTGCTTCTTATGTTTAGGCACTAGAAGCAGTTAGACAGAGAGAGTCTTCCTCGGTCCTGTGTGTCTTATAAGGGAAGTTTGGAGTGTAGGGGGCAGAGAGCACAGCAGTGAGGCCAGGGAAGGATGAAGGAGGGAGGTGGAAAAAGACGACAGTGTGGCCATCACCAGGAAAAGGAGTGGACACTGGACATAGCGAGAAGCAAGCAGCCTGCTAGGAAGTCCATGGATGGGGACAGAAGCACCTGAGAAAACTGTGCATCTGCATGTCATCCCCTTGCCTCCCAGAAGTTGCATTTTCTCTCTATCATCCTTAGACTCTATTTACAACCTTTTTTTTTTTTTTTCCTTTTGGATATAGGATTCAGTACAAAAACTGTACTTCTATTGAAATTTAGATTGAATTAATGAGATGGATTTTATGTAGGACTACATGTTTGAAGGTTAATTGGAAACTATTTCTATTTTTCCTTTGTGGATGCACTATTGTTCAGCAGGAGGTGGTGATGGAAACAGAAGTGTCCCTCTCTTATTTGTTTGTACAGGTACCTTAAGTTTTTTATATAATTATATTTTTTTAACAACAGTTACAAATGCATGCTAGACCTTTTAATTTATTTGATTATAATTTTTTAAAATTATACTTTTATAGTAAACATGGTACTATACTAATTCAATATGAGAACTCCCTCTTGTCTTAGCCCCATCGTTTTACAGTCATTTTAGGGCAGTATAAACAAGTATCGACTGCCAAAACAGGCAGTGGTCTTGCTTCCCTCCCATATCCGGCTGTAGATCTCAAAGCCAAAGGCATGGTGAACTAGCTCAAAACTAACCCATCCGCACTCTCCCAGAAAACTGATAAAAGGCATGGAAGAGGCCTGGGGAGGGGCAGGAATAACCGACCATCCATGGAAAGGGAGGGTACACCACCTTCTCTCTGCAATTTATGTTGGTACCAATTTTAATTAGATGAAATGGACTGTTAAACATGCATGTTAGATCCAAGTCCAAAATGTAGAACAAAGGAAATGTCTCTTTGTGTTCCTTGGGCTTCTGAGGCAGCTTGCAACCTTCCCTGGTCTGGTTTCCTGGATGCTTCTTCAACAAACAAAGTAAATACGATAACTGTGCTGACTGGGACTTTTTCATTTTCAAGGATGCTGCAGATTTCTTAAACTTCTAGTTGTTCTGTCTTCATCTCCTTTGATCAACTTTTCTTCTTTTTTGCTTAACATTTTTTTGTCCTTCCTTTCATTTTCATTTTCTTATCATCTTTCCCATCCATCTGCTCTGGAGTGGAGAATCAAAGCCTTTTCTCCTATTCACTTGTCTCTAGGAATATCAGTCATCTCAAAGACTACAGTAAAAGTTTTATAATTCTCTCTCACTATATACATCTGTTAATCATACTTCCAAAATACTGCACAGGACACTTCTTTAGCAGACTGTATAGTACAGATTCATGTTCATTTACTCTATGTGTGATTGTAATTCATTTAGAAATAGCTGAACTGGCAATAAATTAGCTAGTTTGAATACTGTTCCTGCACAGACTTCCAAAGTCATCTGGGAAGTTATGGAAATAGTAAGGCTATTTCTTCTCACTGAAGCCTGAGCTGCTATATTGATACTGCTGCATGTGCTACCTAGCCACACTGTTATAAATAGGCTAGCTAATAATGTGAATTAAAGCATTGTTATAACTTACACTCAAACCTTTGATTACAATATAAATTGACCCCTAATGACATGACTATAGTATGCCTTTTGAATTTTGCCATGGTTGGGATTTTAAATCAGGAACTTTATGGATAGTTAACAACTGCACCAGCTACACCTACAATTTGCTCTGATGTATAAGCAATAGAGTATGTACCACCAAAAATGTGGTGGTGTCCTGGTTTCAGCTGAGTTAGAGTTACTTTTCTTCCTAGTAGCTAGCATAGTGCTGTGTTTTGGATTTAGCATGAGAAGAATGCTGATAACACACTGATGTTTTAGTTGTTGCTAAGTAATGCTTAGACTAGTCAAGGACTTTCTTTTTCAGCTTCCCATGCTCTGCCAGGTGCACAAGAAGTTGGGAGGGGGCACAGCCCAAGATAGTTGATCCAAATCGACCAAAGGGCTATTCCATACCATATGACGTCATGCTCAGTATATAAACCGAGGGGAGTTAGCCGGGGGGCAGCGATCGCTGCTCGGGGACTGGCTGGGGGTCGGTCGGCGGGTGGTGAGCGGTTGCATCACTTGTTTTCTTTTCCCTGGGTTTTGTTTGTCTCTCTCGTTCTCCTTTTCATTACAATTATTATTATTATTATTATTATCATTATTATTATTACTATTATTATTATTTTATTTCAATTATTAAACTGTTCTTATCTCAACCCGTGGGTTTTCTTACTCTTGCCCTTCCGATTCTTTCCCCATCCCACCGGGGAGGGGGAGGGTGAGCGAGCGGCTGCGTGGTGCTTAGTTGCCGAGTGGGGCTAAACCACGACAGGTGGTAGAAACTATTTATATATATTTGTATTTACAGCATTCAGAGATTGCTTGGAGCATGGGGGTTGTGGGTTTTTTTTTTCCATATTATTTTTTATTTTTCAGATCTTTGGAATTGCATTAGTATTTGGATTGGAGAAAAAAGAAATGTCAAAACTTCATGAGTAATTTTTTGTAAAATTCACGTTCTTTTGTTTGACTCTGTGGATCGAGAGGCTTTGTATACTCATCCTTGGGGGAGATAAAAATTCCTATGTGATTTTAAATGTCCACATAATTTTATAAGTCAATAGTGAATATACCCCAAAAAGTATCTGCACAGTAAAAGCTCCATCTCTACAGAAATAGGTACTGGTCTGATAATAATAGCTTCCAGTCATTAACAGCATTTTGTGGACAAATCATATGAGCTATGAACACAGGTTACTAATTCTAACTTACATCATATTAACCAGAAGTGCATGTTATGTGTTCATTTCTACCTTATCCCTTTACTCTTTTTAAATGTCATTTCAAAATCTGGTACTCATGAATGCGGTTTACATCCTGCAGAATGGGCATACCAACATGAATGATTTTTTTCAGTTTCAAAAATATAGTAGTGTTTACCAATCGTTTACCAGTATAGTGATTATGTCAGCAATTGCAAAGTAGGAGGGAGAAGTCTGGAAAACTATGCAGGCAGAGGGTCAAGAAGAACGAAATTATGGCAATGGTAAACAGACACAAGTGTTACGAAAATTAAATAATTTAACAGTAGTAAGCAACCTGAGGGGAGAATAAAAAGGTCAATGAGTAGCTAAATTTATATTGATCAAATCTATGGAAGATTTATTAGTTCTTAATATATTGAAACTCTGAAACTTTTTTCTAAACAAAAGTTTTGTCAGAGACTCTGATAATGCAAGAAAACAATAAAGTATAAAACCAGTTGATTTAAAATGCAGTTTTAAACTAAGGGTTTAGTGTACCCTGATATAATAAAATACAGTTTTAAGTATAAAAATGCAATATGAAAATTAAATTAACTTGCATTTAATACATGTCTTGGGAATATGTCTCCTGGTAATGGAGAAGTGTGGTTGGGTTTGTTGACCATATCAAATAAAAACACTATTAAAGAGCTAAGAAAAAAAATATTATATCTATTTCTTCTCAATTCATGTAACTTTAAACCAGAAATCTAATGGACAAAGACAAATGGTTGCAAAATAAAATGACAGTTATGTTTGGATATTAGAGATATTTTTACTGAATTGAAAAGAATTATGAAATACTGTGTGAATGCAAGAAACAGTGGAATTACTAAAATATAAGGACAAATAAAAAATTCTCTGCCTCAATAGGTTTTATTGGGAATAAATCAAACCTAAATCAGATCCAGCAAAGTGTGAAAACTAAAGATTGTGGAGAACTCTCACCAGCTCCTCAAGCAAAGCAAGTGAACACAAATTGGTCTAGCAAGCATAGAGCCAGGGAAACTGTCAGACACTAAACGCAAGAGAGTACATGCTGTCTAGATTATGCATGAAATCCATTCTTCAGGATAACCCATCAAGCCAGGCATTTTTTTCCACACATAAGCACCATTACACACTGGAAAAGGAGATAATTCAGTAGTTTCAAAAGCAGGTTTATTAAAGATATGATAGTGGCTCTTCTATTTCTACTAAAACCCTGAAGACCCAAGGGAATATTC
This sequence comes from Balaeniceps rex, assembly GCA_013401315.1. NCBI lineage: Eukaryota > Metazoa > Chordata > Aves > Pelecaniformes > Balaenicipitidae > Balaeniceps > Balaeniceps rex. Next base: position 9,907 of record VYZW01053700.1, read on the forward strand.
ACATGACATAACTCAATAGTTTCAAAGATGAGTTTGTTAAAGATGTGATAGTAGCTCTTTTGTATCCATTAAAGTCCTGAAGACCAAAGGGAATATTCTTGTGAAAATCACATTTCACCACCAAGTAGTTTGGCATAAGTCTTTTCTTAAACCAGTAAGACAGAGAAAGGACAGTTCGAGAAACTGATTAGTGAGTGGAAATGCAGGAGGACATGGGGCTTTCAGCTGAAGAAAGAGAGTTTCATGGACTCTGCAAAGACAGAGAGGTTACTCAATATATTAAGCATAACTGGCTTAACAACTCTGTTTTCTGGTGGTCTCACAGATGAGAAGGCAGTCAAGAGATGGCAAAACTAACACAAGTAGAAAGCAACAGAAAGCAACAACCTCCTTCAGGCTTTCCTCAGGTTTTCATGTTAAATGAAGGACACAAAAGAGCCCAGCAGAGAATAAAGATTTGACCATGTAATTATTAAATCTGCTCATAGGGAAACAAACTATGTCTTTTAACATGTTTAAGTTCAACTGAAGTCAACATGAAGATGGCAAAAGTAAACACAAATTAATTTCCATCCTGAAAGAAGTTAATGTTTTAAACACATATTTTATCTGTTCTTCCCAAGCCAAACAAATGGTGAAAGAAAAAAAAAAAGGATTTGGACCTTTTGGTCACTATTTCATCTTGCCTTTTATTGCATTGCTTATTTTATACAACTGTATATAATACAATGCTAAATGCAATGCAATAACACAACCAAGACCAAAGAGTTTCAAACAAAAAATCTTGAAGAATGGAAATACAAAACCCTGAAGTTTGTGGTTTAGGGTATTGTTAGTACAAATTCAAAAGCAGGAACAGTCATTACCATGATTTTGTCTTACAAAATTAATATACTTATGCATTAACTTCTGGAATTGAAGCCTCTAGTTGAAACAGTAGACATAAAAAAAAAAAAAAAAGAAAGAAAAAAATGAGAGAATGAGAGAAAAATGCATTATTTTCTAGGGAGACAATTATGTCTCTATAAGCTTCTGAGATACACAGGAGGACAGTACTTTTGAAATAGTGTCATGTATTTGATAGACAGCAATACTCCAGCTATCATTTCTGTACATAAATACATTATAATAAGACACTTTTGATTAGTACCTTCAGTATTAGCAAGACTGAACTTATTATTTAAGCACCATTTTTTGAAACTAGGTTTTAAAGTCCAAACTGCAAACTTGTATGGATCTTCTAATTTCCTGCAATTTGATGTTCTAATTTAGCACTCAAGAAAGCTCACTAAACTCTATTAGCTAAAAAACATCATGAAATTTTCATTGGCAAAAAAGCATATACTAAATCATAGTTATTAAAGTAATATTAAATGAAATTAGGGTTAGTCTGAAGTCAATAATAGTTCTTTTTAAAGTATATTGTCAAGTTTACAACTTGTTAAAGGTCTACCTGAACACAATAAATTGCAGGATAAGGGTAAATGAGGCACTACTGAATTGCTGTCATGTTCAGCTACACTGAGCTATGATGTTTCGTCAAAACTGAATGTGTATTGTAACAAAGTTAATTGGGTCTAGAGAAACATTGGAAACAAACTTTTCTTTGGAATCCATACAACACTTGACAATAACCAATTCTCAGAAGATTTTAGACAAATGAATTAATTTACTAAAATGCATTTCTGCAGCTGAGTAGATGTGAAAACAATTAATTTGTTTGTTTAGGAAGGTGTTGACTTCATCTATGTCCTGAGGAGATGCAAGCTCAGCTTGCGTCTTTTCCATGCAAACAGGAAACCACAGAAACAAGTAGATTCTAGGCTAGTAAATCCTGTAAAGAGTTAGGGCACGCCTCTCCAGCATTCTAGCTCATCTTCAGTATGAAGGTGTTTCCAGATGACTAAAATTGTAGATAAAAGTGAGAGCAGATCATCCTCAGCATAGTTTATGTATTCCCTTGAGTGCACTTATTAATCCAAGAACAGACCTGCACTAACTTGGCGAGATGGCTTTCATACCAAAGCTGGCATGTGTATCTGTAACCACCTGTCTAGACTTGTAACTATATCTTATTTTTTATACATTTTCTAAATAAAAACTACTTCTTTTTCTTCTGAAGTAACAAAGTAATGCCTTATGCAGTCACTGAAACCATACAGGGATCCTAAAAATATTTTTCTGTTTCCATGAGGTGAGTTAGAAGGGGAAAGGAAACCCAAGGTAAAGCCCATACTATTCATGGTGTGGGACAGACCAGTGTCATCACAACCCGTGACCTATTTTGTGATCCACTACAAGTTATCTGCAGAGACAGGAACACATCCCTGATTTATTACTGTCATAGACAGGGTACTGTGAGTAATAAGGTCACACCTAACAAACTGAAATAACAGGTCTGTACAACAAAAAAGTATCTTTTTCTGAGATCTCTGGTGAGGTGGATTGAACATTGGAGAATATACTACAAGACTGTGATATTTTAATGGGTTTACAAAGCTATAACTGACAGTTTTCTCAATGTTCATTCAAGCATACTATAATAACTAAATGAAACTATGAAAATAATGAAGCCATCAAAGCAGGAATACTTCACTGGTCAATATTATTCAGGACGAATATCAACAGTCCTCTGAATCTAAGTAAAAAATAAAAGTGCAATCTCTATGACCTTCTATATGATCTCAAAGGTGCAACATATATGTAAAGAGGGAGGGTTTTGGAAGAGAACTGAGGTGAGCAAGTCACAGGTATGACACCATTAACCTGTTAATAACAAAAAAGCCCTCAAATTTTATTAAATTTTTGTATTGGTTCTTATTTCTTTTTATTTTGATAGGGATGAATGATTGTATTAGATAGAAGAGTGAAAATTCTACTAATAGGATAGTTCCTCCATTTTTTAACATTTTAGGCATAGCACTTTTCTTAAAAGCAAATATTATTAGTCATAGCTGTCCAGAGCAAATTTCTGGTTCATATAGTTAGATAATACATATTTGAATTCTATTTCTAAGCGGCTTTTATTGCAGTAGGCAGTTCATATTCCTATGTAAAAAACTTCTTTACTTGCTTCTTCATTTGCCATGATGATTTTTTTTTAAATAAACTTCAAAGTTTTGAATGAAAAGCTGTATGGAAACACAAATTAATTGGTAGTGCAAGCTGGATTTTAATGTCATGAAACAAAATACACCTAGCATTCACCACTAAATTCTGGGCCAGCTGCAGGTTTAAGCAGCTGTGGGTTTCAGGAAAATGAACCCCCACTGTTTAAATTGATATTTTAATAGGACGCTGAGAACATTGCCCACAATCAGGTCTTGTACTGTTTACATATTTGAGTTGCAATAACAACACCCCACTAAGCTAAAAAGACCTCAGAGAACTAGAGTAGTAAATATTGCTTCTTATCTATAGTATCTCTGTAATCAGATTTTCTAGAATAATAGCTTGAAAATCTCTGCAGCTAGAACTAGAGACTTTTAAATAGGCTTATCTAGTTCTAAACCCAGAATTTCTCTCTTGCAATTACCTTCTGTTGTTTCTGCCCTCTCTGTTGTGTATTAAATTAGTAGATCCTTCCTAAATTGTACAAGAAAGAATTGATCAAATTATCCCTTCCTTAATTTACCCATGTTCTTATCTATTTAAAACTAGTTTGGCAGACCAAAAAAAAAGAACCCATGACAAAGCAGTATTATTTTGGAGAATGGTGATTTTACTCATCTTGGTTATTTTTTAAACCTTTTGAAATAGCAAGAAAAATCAAGAACCTTCTCAACTGTGTCTTTTTTTCCCTGCATATGTGGATGAATCTTGGATCCTCCCTACTTTGATAATCATAGGATCATGGAATATCTCAATTTGGAAGGGACCAAAAAGGATCATTGAGTCCAACTCCCTGCAATGATCAATGTTAGTATTGAAAGTAACTGTTTGAAACTAGTAACATACATCATATACAGTCATATACAACAAAACTTTCTGACTAGACTTTTCTATCTGCTGCTCCATTCAATTTGATATATTCTCTAGAATTCTTCAAGACTGAGGACTTTTTATAATAATTTGAAAAGTATAAGCCTCGAAACCTACCATGGCAGAGCCACTGTAAAGGTACTCAACAGTAATGCAGAAAGAAGACCATATATTTGTTCATTTCTTTTTCAGAGACACAACTTGAAAAGACAAATTATGAAAGTACATTTAAGTTCACTCACACTGTTGTAATTCCAGGTTCCCTGGTCACAAAGGTTGCTGGTGCTCAGAGATGACCCTGCACATGCTAATAACATTATTCAGAGATCATGAAGAAAAGACAAATTCTGTTTCATGCAGCAATACTCCTTTCAATCAACCTCATGCTGAGAACCATTTATTACCATAACATATGACACAGAAAATCTAAAGAGGTAGTAAGGGGTAAATTTTCAGATTATCACATGCCATTCTAGCTGTGACTTTCTCATTAACTTTAAAAGAGTCATGTGGCTCAGGTCAACTCAAAGCTGTAAA
>VYZW01053708.1:0-10657 GCA_013401315.1 Balaeniceps rex
GTCCCTTCCAACCCAAATCATTCTATGATTCTATGAAAATACATCAACAGCATAAGACACAGAGGTAGCCCTCCCCTGGTCAGGTCCTTTCTTTGCTTGCTCCTTTTTTCCCTAACAGCGATTACCACCCAGCAGATACAATTGTAACTTTATCCTCAGTCTCACTCTATTAACACTCAAATTGTGACAATCAATTAGTTCATTGTCAGGAACAGCTATGTTCAAAAAATGGCAAGTAACAAGAATGGTGAGAGAATGGGATAAACCAGAGGCAAAAGCTCAGCCTTTTGAGAATCACATTCTATTAGAGGAAATTACAATGAAAACCCAATTCCCTTAAGGTTTACTACCAGCTCCTGAGGTGCACCAAGCAATCTTTGAGGCGTTATACATAAGGTTTTTATACCTGATCGCTGTATTCACAGAGCTCGTATCCAAGATATCAGAGATATCAGACTATTTTTTTTGGCACACTGTTTTGATTTTATGGTGGGAAGATTGAAAGAGCAGACTTGTTATGCCAGCAGCACAGGTAGCAGACCTCAGAGAAGCAACTCTAGGTAATAGAGATCTCTACAAGAAGCTTGCTTCTGTATTAACAGGTTGAGCCCACCCCCCAAAAAAAGAAAATTAGGATAGATTGCTTTAAGAGCATAGCTCACTACAAACCCATTGATCTTTATTTTCTAATGCGAAATTTGTAGATTGCTTGGTTAGACAACAAGTTCTGGGTTACCAGATGCCTTTCTGCTAGCCTGAAAATTGTTAAGTCTGACAGTATGTATTTATTCAATCAGTGACACAAAAGCATTTCACCAGCACACACACAGAACCTTTCTTCACTTACTCTAGTTCACCAAATAATGATATTTTTTACAGCGTAATTAGACAAGAATGTGCAAATATTGCTAAAAACACTATGTAACCCTCTACAATTAAAACACTGACATTTTTTACATATACTAACATTATCCCTTGTATCTACACACAAGCACACTATTTCCCAGAGCCCCTAGATTCCTCCACAGTTCATGTAGAGGTTAGCTCACATCACTGTTTCAATGTACTCATTTCACATCAGGGCAGATTTAAATTTCATATTTAATAGAAAATAGAATAGCATGACCTTTGTGTATCACAAAAAATGTCCCAAAAGCCCACTTCAATTTTCAACAGATGTTGATTCAACATATTTGTCAATGTAAATCCTCTTACAGCTCAGCAACACATTCAGCAAAGCAAGAAAATCAAGACCAGCACACACACATTTCATATGGGAGAACGGATATTTTAGAGAAAATGGATCATGGGAAATGCACAGTTGAAAAGCAAAGCAATAGGGCTATAGACCATTCAAATTTAAAGTGATTTATTTTCTAAAAAGCATCTAAAGTTACATCTACTATTTTCGTAGCAACTCAACTGAAAGAACTTCAAGTTTGCAATCAGAGAGAAACAAGAAGCAATTATACAGATTTAAAAAAAAGTAGGCTGTTATCTTTTGCTGTTCAGAGTCAGGAAAAGCAAATATGATTTCAAGTTTCCACGTGAAGACTGTAGTACATTGGCACCAGTATAAACAGCCATATCTGAAATACCCGAATGTAAAGCAATGTGCGTTTTAAAAGTAAAGGGGAAAAAAAAAAAGTGAAGCTACAAGAGTTTGATAGGAGATTGGAGCCCAGGGATTTTTCTGCATGTGAAGCACACCAAAAGCCTTTCCTTTCTCTCCTGTCATCCTAGTATGTTAGCTGATAAACGCTCCATAATTAGAAGACCCGAGTGGGGATGCCTGAAATCCATCTGACCTGAGGGAACAAGTTTAAAAAACCTGACCCAGCTTTTAGCATGCCAGATACTACTGTATTCCATTTCTGTCTACTGGAAGAGGCTGGCAAAAGCAGACAGTAGAGACACAGACTCAACTCAATTTGGTATTCAAATGTGGGATTAGAGAAAGGATATTTTTGAGACATAGGAAGTACTCAAAAGAGGAAGGCAAAGAAAAAAAACAATATTAAATTTAAATCAGATACTGGCGAAGGGAAAGGTCACAAGATATGCAAGAGCAGAAACCGAGAGAGAAGAGACACTATTCCTTTACGTTCCCTGTCTGTGCAGAGCTCTGTGCTTGAGGCATCTGTGGGATTGCGAGAACAGTCTGCAAAGAATCACCAGCGGGACCACTTGGGACAGAGGCATCATCACTTCACTGCAGGCAATATTAAAACACAAGTCACTGACCAACCAGCTAAACCAGTAAACAGACAAATAAACTGTTTTTGTGGAACTCACTTCCAGTAAGCTTTCCGTTCCGGGAAAGATAAATCAACCTGACACTAATTACATCTAAAAACTGCAAGTAATGATCTTACGGTAGGAAAAACCCAACTCTGAGAACCTATTTTTGAGGCAGCCAGAAGCAGTTGGAGATACCATCTTCCTTGTTTCTTTGATAGAAGTTTGAACACAACTTCAATAATCCACTCTCATTCCCATAAACCTTCTGACAGCTAAGAGGAAAGAAAATTGTTGCTCCAAAACTTAACTATTATTTTTGCATTTCTTCACACACCAATGACAACATGCACTGCCCTACCTAATTACCAGGTATTAAAAATAGGAACACAGCAGTGGTGATGCACCTGGCAATTTTGGTTTACCAAAGGCTCTGATTTCTTGTACAGCAACATATAATACAAAAATAAAATCTGAATATTTTCTCAAAGAGCACGGGAGCTCACAAAGCATCAAAGAACTAGAAGGCATCCAGTGTTTTTGCAAGTATAGTGTCAGGATTAAGCTGTACCACAATAGAAACTCTCCTCTTACTCACAGAAGCAGCATGCAGGAAGGAGAAAAGAGCTGTGAAAGAGAGCGGTGACGAACCAGCAAGGAGCTAGAAGCAACAGAAAATGAAGAGGCTTCCTCACCACATCTGAGACTGGAACACAGCTCGGATTTGGCACTATTAGATCACTTTCCCTGTTTGCTGTCTCCAGCTCAACTCTTCAATGCTGCGGTAGTATTTAGGTGGATAAAACCACAGCCCATGCCAAGCTGCTGGCTCACAGGCTGCAGGCATGCAGAAGGGGAAAGCAGATGCGACCGAACAAATCCACCTCTTTTCACATCACACCCAGAACATTTTACTGAAAGTACCTCACGAAGCAATAAACTTTGCAGTTCTAGGTCAGAAATTTTTAATAAGCAATTAGCTCAGACACTCATTTTTACTGGCACCGAACACTATCTTAAGTCCCTAAATTAACAAAAGTTATTTCAATCTATTCAGTGGAGCTTCCAAGTCAGAATTAGTCACTCAAAGTTTTAGACCACAGTTGTGCCATTTATGTGCAATTATACTCAATACCCAAAACATCCATCTCTCCTTAACCCAGAAATAGCTAGTTTTGCTAACACTTCCATTCTTTTTATGTCTGACAATAAACCCAACATTTTTCAAAGGATTGGAAGAAACCCCCCCCGCTTCAGAATTCCACACCCTAAAGGTGTACACACTGTATCAGAAATTCCCTTACAGGAAACCATGACACACTGAAGGGATGAGGGAATAGAGAACAGGATTGCAGGCTAGATGCTGATGTGCAAGTCAAATCCATCTTGGGAAGACGTTGCTTCATTTAACCAGGGATATACTCCTTTCTGCCCAGTTTTTGGTTTAGGCATACATCCACATTCCAAAACAAGCAACCCTCAGTTTCAGAAACAATGTTAGTCAGTTTGTATCTTCTCCCCTCTCAACACCCAAAATTCTCAGCTGGTTAGGCCATAAAACTGCTCCCAGCTCTGCTCATCAGGAAATACTTCCCAAGCCCTGCCCTTCACACTGCCCTCCACACTTCATGCTGCTTAGTTAAGTTTGTTTAAAGGCAGAATTAGAAATCCATCCAAATGTGCATAGGAAATGTCTTTGGTGCTGAGGTCTAGCCAGTGAGTACTCTAGGTAAGGACCTAATCAGTAGTTTTTAATAACCTGACCAGAACTTCCACATTTTCATAACAGAAAATTACATCACATGGTCATTCACCTACCTGAAGTCATTCACACACTGCAAGCACTGCATGACAACTAGATCAGCTCCTCCTAGGTAATTAAATCCTTCAAATTCCCACCAGTGAAGTAGTGCCTTATTTAGTATTTATCATACCACACCAAGCTTTAATGTCAACAGTTAAAGCTTCTACAACTAGGCCGTTGAGAGTTGCCTTACATTTTTTGCTACCTACCAGCAACACTGGTGGTTCTCCATCCTCAAAGAGTACCTGCAAATGAGCTCCAGCACATCAGACTACTCAGTTTAAGAGACTACTGTCTCCAGTTGCTAGTCTCATTCTCCTGTAAGAGGCTACACTACTCGCAGGGCACAGGATGAAGAAGCATACAGCAGCTCTTCACCAGGAACAATTTACCTTACAGCATCTTACTTTTAAAAGTTTAAAACAAGATTACAGACAAAGATGCTAGGCTGGAATCTAGCAATCACAGTAACCTTAAACTGCAGTGATCTGCACCAGATCAACTCATCTCAGCTATCTATGGTATGAAAAACGTATTCACTAGGAATTGGCCATCACTAACTTGCAAGACTGAAGACCAAGCCTACCCATATGGACGCTTTTCAAATATATTTTTGCCTGATGTAATATTCTCATTTCAATGCACATACCAGTTATTTTTCCAGCTTTAGCTGACAAAGTTCTACAGCCTACTTCTTGTTCCCTAACTGAAATAAGGTGAAAGAAAAGGAGAGTGCCTTGGGAGCAGATGGTTACAGATGTGTTCCCATAAGAAGCCCTTAAGCACTTCCCTTATCTTTACTGTGTGATGAAAGCCCAAACATCAGATATTTTTCTACTATGTGCAAGACCAGCTATTCATTTCTAGTAGATGCAGGGTGATGAGCAAGAGCACCAGATAACACCAGAAGCAGAGAAAGCTCCACGACAAAATAACCATGCACTTTCCCTTCTCAGAAGCATCTCTGGTAATNAAAACCCACAACACTCTCAAAGCCACTTTATGACTACCTGAAGGAATATTTGGCTTACTGCAGTCCTGTCCCCCCCATTCCAATGGGCAACTTCTCCCCCAAAAAGTATTTCAACACAAGCAAGACAACAGCTGATATTTCAGAGCTGCTATTTTAAGGTTTGCCTATGAGTGCTGCTTATGCCGAGCTAGATAGATTCACTGCTCCTGGCAACCTGCTGACTTGACAGGAAGGACAAATACCTTGTTTCACAAGCTCAGAATGCTATGTGGATTATGCTCCTTGCAACCAAAGGATGAAAAAAAACCTGAACAGTGTTGAAAGCCTTGCAAGTATACTTGAGCTCCAACTTTATTCAGCAACGGGCCTGGAAAAACATCCTTCTAGTGAGGTAATGATTAGTATTACATCCTGCAGACAAGCTCAGCATCTGGGCTTGCAAAGAAAAAGGCTGGGCTTCCCATGTTGTTAATCCTAACAGTAGTCTCTTGCTTGACTGCAATAGGAATCACAGTTCCTAAACAGCTGTTTCCTCAGACAGCAAGAGAACAGCTGAAGAGGACTCAGGCCAGGAGCGGACATAAAAACAGGCAACTAATTATTTAAAGTTGCAATAGGCATACTGTGTGGCAGATCGTGCACTGGGAGATGAGCTACAATCACCCATTTAACTAAAATGAGATGGGTCTTAAGATTTTTGTCTCGCTTTTTTAAACCATCCAAAGCTGCTCCTTCACACATTTCCTTTGGGAAGGATTATAAGTGAAGCCAATGCCATTTGTTGGATATATAGACATAAAACATTAGGAAAAGGGAGTATTCGACAAAGAAGAGAACACTTGCTACATAAAATCATCACAATTTTGGAACAATTCTCCACGCCCTACTGGCAAGCATTGCCTACAAAGTTCTTCCTTCCTATATTTAAGTCAACCAGGCTGAGTCAAGCCCTCCATGGGCACCCCTTGCTTTCATAACTTTCTATTCTAGAAGAGAGACCTACAGCCAGGCATGCTTTCTCAGATCATTTGTTCTCTTGGGCTGATACATTAACACTCATAAAGGCAGAAAGTGATGAAATTAAAAAAAATAAGTCAAGTACAAGCAACTGTTGCTACATAAAAAAGACTGCTTCTAAGGGCTTCTCTTAGAATATTTATCTGGCTTACAAAAGTCTTCATGAATCTCTTAAATGCCAAATACTGCTCAAAAAAGTTCCACCACTATACTAACGAGGCACACAGATCTTACACTGGCATTACCCAGTATATCCTTAGGGAATAAGCTGCTTTAAATGCTCTGGTTTGTGTAACAGTTCAATAAAGTTTGCGTGGCTTGCGTTTGCATATATAAATATCCATTCTGCTTGTGTTAGCTTTGACTTTTACCAAATCATTTTCATCTGTAGGCATGGTGGTGTTGGGTTATGGTTGGACTAGATGATCTTAGAGGTCTTTTCCAACCTTAATGACTCTATGATTCTATTTATGCAGGTTACCCAAATTGCTGTATAAACCAGAGAATTCTCTCCCAAATTATCCCCTCAATTTAAAAGCCAGGCCTTTAGATTCCACATACAATGATCATAGCATCTCTTCACTAGCCCTGAAACTCCAATTTAGGCTTTTGAAGTTACTTAGTGCCTTCTTACCGTAACCAGTAAAGTTGGCTGGCTGGTTTCACCTGCATTTTGAGCTATTTCTAGTCAGCTACACTTCTGCTCCTTCATAAGAGTAGAACATTCCAATTTTTGAATCATTAAGAATGCAAGTCAATGCTCAAACTAAAACTTCAGTGAAACAATCAAATTTACAGTCCATAAACTGATCGTGCCAGTTATTTAAAAAAATAGTATTTATGTATGTGTAAGTATGTAGGTGACAGTTCTTGAAACTTTGAAAGTGACATACAGTGTACAAAGAATGAAGAAGCAACCCTCATAACTTTGTTTTTACTATTAAAGAAAGTAATGTTATGTTGCTTGAATTACTGACTTCAAATTAATTACCAGCTAAAGAGTTCTACTCTGTAAATTGCTGGATGAAAACAATTTCTAGCACAGAGATGACACAAGGCAGGGTTGTTTTTCTGAGTATAACACACATCTGTTTACAAAACATTAGCAAGACAAGGTGTAAATGACTTTCCTAATAAAAACAAGAAATTTACCTTGACTTGTTCTTCCTCATTCAAGAAAATAAAACCCAGTAACTAATACTATCTGCCTGTAAGAGACATATCTCATTTACACAGATGGCAGTTCCTCATTGGATTTGCAAAATTCTTTCTGCTCATGTAACGCTTAACTATCACTGTAGCTAGCAAAGATCATAGCAGGAGTTAGGAAAAAAAATACTCCCCTAGAAACGACGTCTCAAGTTATCACATCAAACCCAGCTAACCCAAGCAGGGAAAAAGCAGGAAGCCAGTCCCCGTAAAGTTCAGCAGCCCAGGACTCTGCCTTCCCGAACCATGCGTACACCAGCCCGAGAGAACGGACAGATGCTTGCACAGTACACGCACACGATTACTGCTGGCTGTGCTGGCACAGACCTCGAGGAGTATCAAACTGCTAGATTTTGCAAACACTGCTGGCATGTATTCACGGAGAGGAATAAAATAGTCCAAAAGTTTCCATTGACCTAAACACAGAATAATCTACTGGCGTCAACACGAGTCTGAAAGCGGAGAAGCCTATCATTGATCAGCTTCGCTCTCATCTGTAAGAGCTGACACCCAGAAAAAAAATAACCTCAGCAATACAAGCTAGGTGTGCATACAGCAAATCCTGAGTGGCAGTCATCTGTGTCCGTTAGAAACTCAGAACACCATGTTCTTATTTTGACTACATTTACATATTTGCCATCCATTTAATTACCATGTATGTCAGAAACTCAACAGCCAGATTTAGTGGTACGGTACTACTCTTTCCTGATGAACAAGGTGATTTACAGTAACTGTACCTTCTACCTCTGCTCTAAACAGGTCTAGACAAGGTGATAAACTACTTGCAGCTGATCTAGTTCAGAAATTGCCTCAAACATTAAACTTACTACTACTGCTTAACATTACTAATACTGCTACTAAAACCCTGTCACTACAATGTGCTTCACTTTTACAATTTCCTTCCCCTTGCTTAGTTACTTCCTCTTAAGACCGTTCTCACACTCCACAGGGGGCGAGGACTGCCTTCTTCACTGCGCAAGGCTCTCTTTCGGTCTACGCAAGACTGTACGTACACAGCAAGACATCCTGGTTGCAAATGAAAAAAAAAAAAAGCTTCAAATAGCAGGAGTTTAAGAGAGTCTTTACAAGTCTTAATGCATCCTTATAGAAGCACGAAGTATAGCAAGAACTGCGGATTTTTTCAAGATCTTCTGACAATTACAAAATACAACTGGAAAACATCAAAGCAGTACAGTCCTTTCGGAGGAAAACCAAAAGGAGAGAAGATGCACACATTTCAACTTACTCCCAGAGATCCCAAGGTAAAAGTAACTCTATGAATAAACCTGGTGTGGATGCTTTTTTTGGCTCCCACCTGAACATGGCAAAATGAGATCCTAGAATCCGCTAATAACTTGCAAGCACCTGTGGCTTCTGGATAACAAAGACCGAAGGAAAGAGAAGAGTGAAAACCTATGCATAAATGCAACATGTCTATGTCTCAGCTTTGCCTACACACCTGTGAGGAAGGCTGGAAGAGCAAAAATGTCAGTAACCCTTGTACCCTTCTCAACATGAAGACTCTCAGCATCTTTATTAGGAGATGACAAACAGCATACTTTACATTTTTAAGAGTTCTTAAGATCATATGGAAGGATTCATCTGGGATCCCTTGTGTGGAGAACAGGCAGTTAAACAACAAAACTATTATAAGTGCATAAAACCCAACACAGAGCAAAGAGTTAAAATAATATGGGAAAGTGCTGAACCTTGAACTTGGCAGTTCACAGTTTTAGCACTCAAGGGAAAACATAAAAGACATGCTTGTGTTGGGCTTTTTGACCAAATGGAGTTGTCCTTTAAACAATCCCCAGAAAGAAGGGAAAAAAGAAAAAAAAAAAAAAAAAAAAACAAACAAAAAAACAAAACCCCCCACAACAANAAAAAAAAAAAAAAAAAAAAAAACCACACAAACCAACAAACACCCACACACAACACACAAAACAACACAATATATAAGGCCTCAAACCACTTCACAATACAGTGAAAAGCAGTACATAAGCTAAAGAAAAGCAAAAGCAGGAGAGAAACATGCAACAGAGAAGGACAACCTAAGGCTCCCTGTTACAGATTGACATTTTCCTTGATCAAATGACAGCACAGCCAGAACACAGTTGTGGAATTTAAACACTCATCCCGAAGCAATTCCTAGGATGTTATCATGACTCAAACTCTAATAGACAGCACAATCACTCTTACTTGCTATCTTATGTCCAGGACAACAACGTCTCATGTCCTCCTACCTCAAAGTCCATCCCTAGGAACCTTCCCATCTCCTCATCATACTGCCACAAAAATGTGACTTCTGGAAACACACTATCCAAATGGCTCACACAGAAATTAGCCTACTACATATACTCCAAAGGTGCTACAAACCACTTCAAAATGGTACACAAGAATAGTAAAGACTTCCCATGTCAGGGCTGCCATTAGTGATACTATCCAAGGTGCACAACGCTACAGGTAACAATCTAACAGCCAGTTGCCACCAAAAATAAGCTTCACATTAGCATTCATCCGATCCTGCTGTGACCATGATTCAGGAAAGGAAACCAAGAGAGACTTAAATCTGTTCTACAAGAGCGATTTATCTTGTAACCCATCTTGGGGTCAGAGCAACAAGAGGCGGGGAGGAGACACACATAACCCATGCTAGGGGAACAGGATGGCCACCTTCAGCAGCAGCCAGCATTGGATCAGCTCAGACATGGCAAAGAAACCCCATGGCCACTCATCCCAATCTCAGGTCAGGGTTGCCCATCTCCCCCATCAAAGACTGTGATAGGAAGGACGCAGAACAACCTGTGTCAGCTTTAGTAAACGTAAAAGCCAAATTCATGTCATCCTATTCACCACTGAACCAATGCAACTATACACAAGTAAGAATAAGGAGGTAGAAAGAAAACAGCCATCAGCTGGTTTTTTTAAAGTCAGATCAAGCACAATGCAGTGTGTAGTGAGCAGCAAGCCTAACTCATTAAATATAAATATAAGCGAGTTTCCAAGTTAGATTGTACACTTATGCCTATGTCTAGCATCACCTTGCAGTCTTCTGGTTTACATTTTTTCATTTATATGTATCCATAAAAAACCCGAGCGGCCTATTTTCCGGTTCTCGATCATTAACATCAACCTCAGCAGCAGCAGACAATTAATTTCCCCTCTCGTAGGGGCTGGAGCAGGGAGGGATTTCTGCCCGGGCTGGCACTGCACACCGTTTTCCTGACGGATAAACACTTTAAGCACTTCAGACTTATGTGATGCCCTAGGATGATAAAACGGGCCAAAACCGTTGAGATGAATGCGATTTTTATTTCGCGTTTCATCAACCTGCCCTTGAATCGCCGTCGTGCCCGTTGCCCGGGGGCGCGTGCGCGGCGGTTGGGGGAGCATGGGGGGGGAGTTGAGGGGGGAGG
>VYZW01053708.1:10682-31897 GCA_013401315.1 Balaeniceps rex
GAGCCCGGCCGTCACCGCCCCCCGCCGCGCGCATGCGCCGCCGCCCCCCGCCCGGAGGGGCCGGGCCGGGCGGCGCCTCACGCCCCTCGCCAACCCCCGCGAAAGCGGGGCTCAGGGGGCGGTGTTCACGCTCCCCTCGCACTCCTTCCTCCGCAGTAGCCCCCTCAGCCGTGGGCAGCCCCGCCGCCCGCTGGGGACCCTCTCCCCGCGGCAGCCGCACCTCTGGCCGGGCACAGCCGCGGGCTCCCCGGCCTTCCCAGCCCTCCGGTGACCTGCCCTCCCGCAGCCTCTTGTCAGCAAAGCTGAAGGAAATTTCCCTGAAACAGGGGGAACGGGCGTCGAAACCTCACTAGCTGTGAACCTGGGGGGGTTCTCTGCCACAAATAGGGGGGGAATGGGCCAGAAACCCATCTCTTGGTGCCCCAAACCCTCACCCAGCCTGATGGGATCCCTTCAGCCGTGAATTTTCCTATTAAGTATAAGTAGACACGATTAATTCTAGTGTCAAATATATCAGTGCTTAATTAATTAATGTTGACAAGGAGCAAGTGTTCTCTGAAATTCCTGTCACAGCCCTTGTACCTCAATTTTCACAATAATTCCTTAAATATGAATTAGAAGTCTCTCAAGCTGAGGACACCAAATGCATTATGCAGATGTGTGACAGAAAAAGGGCTGTGAACCCCACCCCCCTTACTGACAAAGACCAGCAAGCTGCATTTAATCTTTACGACTTAATTTTACCATCAGTTCAAACTTGATAAAGGTAAAAAGCAATGCCTGCCCATTCTGGTCAGCCCAATGTTTATCTGGCAGTTTTCATGTACTGAGATTTGGGTCATCCTCAAACTCAAAAGTGTGTCAAGCAGTTTAATGTATCATCCCTTCCCATGAGGGCATGTATCAGAGAATAAAGCAATCAGTGACTGTTTCAGGAAAAGAAAAAAACAAACAGTTTTAGCAGAATCCCTTTCCCCAAGAGGATATAGATGCCCTCCATCAGTCCCAGGCTGGTACTTGTTCTTCAGAAATTATTTAATTCTCACTTGTTGCTTTTTATACGAGTGACATCAAGGTGCTATATTTATAGCTGGTGCCTGTGCTGAAGCGATTGTCTCCATGTGATTGCCCTCCACTCCTCCACAGCACAGTGCCTGCCAGCACCCAGCACCGCACGTGCAAACACTGTGGCCCGAACTTGGCAAGAAACTGCATAGACCTCTGAGGTGCAGCCTTCGACTTCAGAGCAGATGAGTAATTGAGAGCTCCTAACAAAGTCCTCCTGATCAGCCACCCTGCCAGGCAGGTCCACTCTTCTCAGCCCTGTGATCTGCAGCCTGAACAAGAATCCCTCCACTTTTGACAGTTTTCTCCTGTTTAGCATCGCCAAGAGGGAACTCAAAGTCCACCCTCTCCTTCACCCTGCCGTCACTCCAGCTCTTGTTCAATGTCTACAACCTTCTTAGAGCAGCCCAACACTACCTCTTTTTTTTCAGACAGCACTTGGGCTGTGCGTGCACTCACCACTCATGTTACAGTTGTTTTGGGAACCATGTCTCTTCTGATGGCTGGGTAGTGGTATTGCATTGATACTGCTTTTTACGCCTGGGACTATTTATCTTCACAAGAAACAAATGATTATTTGTCAGCAGAAGCAGATAGTTGAGTTCCCCACCTTACTTGGGCATTAAAAACAAATGTGTCACATCCTGAGATTTGGCGTCAGGTTTACTCTGACCAAACACAAGTGGAAAAAAAAGCACCTGCTTTGCAAGGCAGCGCAGGGGCCTTAAAAGTGAGCTCTGACCCTGCTACAGAGCCAAAGCCTTGCTGTGTCTAGCTGTCCTAGATATCCTGCAGGCATCCCTTTTCCAACCACCTCAGCTCCAACCTCACCTCCCCAAGACCTGGCTTAGCACTATTACCCCTTCGGGCTCTGCATAACTTGTTCCCTGAGCCCTTATCGTTGCCCCTGCCCTTTGAGGAATTCTGGCTAAAGAGGCGAGGCAGTACCTTATTTTTAGGTCTGTGTTACCCAGGGATTTCAGCCACCTGTGCAGCTGCATCACTGTATCCATGCAAGGAATTTCCAGTTCAGTTGTGCAGTAAGATTTGCATCAGTGCTGTTTGCCTTACTGGCTGAAAGCCTTCCAGAGGCTTGGCCTTACAGCCAAACTGAGGCTTGTGCTAGACAGGTGTATGTCTGAAAACCTGCTATGGAGAGAACTTTGGAAAGACAGACAGACAGACAGACAAAGAAAGAAAGAAAGAAACAATGAAAGAACGAAAGAAAGAATGAATGAATGAAAGAAAGAAAAAAAGAAAGAAAGAAAAAAGAAAGAAAGAAAAAGAAAGAAAGAAAGGAAGGAGGGAAGAAGAAAGGAAAGACATTTTAAAAATAAAGCAGAGAAATTGGAAGAGAAGAAGCTATTGGGTGACTGCAGTCAGACTTCAAATCACACATTGAACGTACACTGCAGTGTAAGAAATCCGTCTTTTTTCTTGCATTCCAGACACTTACAGTAATTTTTTTCTTTTCATATAGTCAAAATAAGCTATAAAAATACTATACATACAGAATTTGTCCAAATAAATGTGAAATAATGATTCAAATACATTAGTTTTGGCTGTTCTATGAAGTGCAGTGAGTGCAGCTGAAAATGAAATACTGAAATGTACATTTCTTATTTTAACAAGGAACATGAAGTCGAGGCTCGTTTTGTCTGAGAATCATAACTGTGATTAATGATACTCAGACAAGACTGAGTATCCCGTGCCAGTTTCAAAGGGCTCTATTTTAAGTGCATGGTACGTACCTCATTCTCCAATATCCTGTGTACAAGGAGGCTGTTTGATGCAGAGCACACCCCAAAGATACAATTTTCCCTCTGTGCTGCTCTTAAACCAAGCCATCTTGTAAAACCTCACTCTTGAGAATCAGAACAAGCAATCAGCTGTTAAAACTGCTGCTGCTCGTGTACTCAACAGACCGCTTTTACATAATAAAATGGATGTTTTTATACTCCGTGCAGCAAAATATGATTACATCTCTATTACCAGCAAGCCCTGGGATAGGGGAATCCAGTGACTAGCTGACGGTGTTAAAAGAAAACACAAGGGCACCTCTCCGCTACACCTCTTGTGGCATCTGCCAAACCAGAAATGAAGTCTGACAGCTTTAACAAGATGTCCATTAGTCCAAGGAGAGCGGAACGCTTAAATACCTTGGAAAGGCCTATTTCATACCTAGGAGGCCAATATTTCATATTGTCAAGATATGTGAAACGAGCAGAGCTCCATTAGCATTGTAACATATTGCAAACATAACAGCAGCGGTATCCAGCAGGGTCTGTGGATTTATTAATGGAAAAAAATTACATCACAGACAAGTATGTGCTGGCACTGAAATACTGCAGAAAAAAACACTGGTGCAGCTAAAAGGCTTGTACTTCATTACACCTCCTAAGGAGCCCAAGATGATCCTCTTCAGCAAATCTGACCTCCTGGGGAAAGCTTTCAGATGTTGTTGCCACATTTGAGCAGTGTCAAGACAGGGCTCAGGGGACTGGTATTGTCCATGCAGATTTTGTCCGGATGAGATTCATTACTGTTACTTCATCTCTTCAAGTCAGCAGAGTCTCTGTTTGCATCAGTGGAGTTCTGGCATGCTGGGAACTTTGCTTAGCTTCATCGTGTCAAGCCTGGGGCTTGTAGTTACACAGCGACTCATCACAGCAAAGCTGTAACTGATAACTGTCTTCCCAGTTGGCCCAGAAAAGACATCAATGAGCTTGGGTTGACCAAGGAGAATACAGTCCACAAAGTGGTGGGCTTCCAAGCCAAGCTTTCGGAGGATTGGAAAAAAAATATCCCCAGCAGACGATTATCTTGTTCCCTTTTTTACCAACAGAAACTTACTTGCTATACCAAACGTGTTTTTTCTGAAGAGGGCTTATTTGTTGTCTTCATCTTGCCAAAACTCCTCAGTGACTTATGGGCCTCCTCTAGTCACCTTGGCATGTCATGAGATAGTTTTTCATCTGTAAATTTTTCACAGGCCACTGAAGATGCCACTTTGGGGATCTCAAAGTCTCAGAATTGGATTGCTTTCAAAGCTGAGGAAGAATCTTCCTTTGGAGGGTGTTTTTCAAGGGTTAACATTGGGGTTGATTTCATTTAATATTTTCATTAGCGCCCTGACACAAGTAGGACGGCACTAATGAAATATGCTGACGACACAGTGTTATGAAGCATCACGAATAAAGGAGGATAAAGTCGTACAAGAATGGGAAGAGGTTAAGGACTTGAGAAACGAGTGGAATGAAATAAAGCAGACAGCAAATACATGTCAAGGACTAAATTCCTTATCTCATCCCGCTGTAAATGAGGGAAGAGGAGGAAGTTCTGGGGTTATAAACTGGTCACAGGTTGGTTGTGTGCCGCCATCACGACACAAACACCAAAGAATTACATTTAATGTTAGAGCAATTCAGGTAAGGGTCTACCGATGCAAATATACCATTGCACAAACATCCCTGAGACCTTACCTAAAACAGTGCCTGCAAGTCTGCTTTTCCATGTTAAGAAGAACTCAAACTTGCATAGCTGTAGAGAGAAAAACTCCTAGGATAAGCAGCAGGAGGACCTTTCCTGAGATGAGAAGGGGTTGGCTTGTCTAGCCAAAGGCAGAAAAACTGTATCTCTTTTCTATAAACTACTTTGGAGAAAAGGGGTGGGGATGATGCTGTGTAAAGCTTAGAGCCAAGTTAGCACAAAAGCGTACAGCTAAACAGGACATGTATAATTGTAGTCTGGAGATCAGACGTTTCTTGCCAAAGTTCTAGACATGCATCCAAAAGCAATTTTTGGGTAGCCGGGGTGCAGTGTGTTGGGTCTGTGGTAAGCATTATACTGAGAGTCTGTCTGCCTTAACGAGCACTAGCCCAAACATCGTGGGCTCTCTGCCCTGCCACTAAATTTGGGACATGAATATCCATCACGGCTGACACTGCAGTAGCCCCAGAGAGGTTGTTCTGGCCCCACTGATGCTCCTGTTTGGAGGATGTAAGCTAGCCTTCACACAGCTAACACCGCAATTGTGTAAGCTCTCCATTACCGTGCCAAGCAGGGAACTTAACCTGCAATTGCAAACTGTCACTGAGCTTGCTGAAAACTGCCCATCTCAGGCTAAAAACAGGAACTCGCTCAACTCAGCCTCTGTGGACCTAATCTAATTAGCAGCAGACACGTCACGGCTCAGAGAGTTTCAGCGCGAAGCAAAGTGAAGCCAGCTCCAGAGCAGCTGTAGGTTGCAGGGAGCCAAACCTATGCTAGGCTGCTGAGCGGCAACCGATTGCCGCGCCTGGCTCACAAAGATGGCCTGTTATGGTCTGTTTGCTATCTGTGCTCCTATCTGCTATTCCCAGCCTGCCACAGCACCACAGCGAGCTTCAAAATCTGGCTCTTTCACCTCCTTTGGGTTCCCCTCTTGCTGTGTAAAAAAAGCTAAGTTTTAAGAGAGCTCCAGGCTGTTTTCAGAAGAAAATACATCATACATCTTTTCCACCTAGCCTAAAACACTCCTCGTTTCCTACCTCAAGTCCTATGGGGATAAAACCCACTCCAGACTGTGGGACGCTTGGGTATTACAGTGACAAGACCTGCATACCCCCCGCCTTTTCTTCCCAGAGCCTGGGTGAAAGGCAGGCAAGAGATCAATATGCATATTTAATTTGGGAATACAGCCTCTACATCTGTCTGAAAAAATAGTCTGAACTAGTTAGTTCTTCAGCCAGACAAAATCAGGATGGCTTCGGCAAAAACAATGCCTTACATCAGCTGAAGCAGCTGAGGATCTGGCTCTGCAACACTTTGGGATTAATATATCAAAGCATTCCTCCTGCCATTGTGCCGGTGTCCTTGCCGCGCTGACAGCGTGTAGACACAAGAGTGAGGAATCACATGGCCTTGCTACAAGGGCTCGACACTGTCTGCTTGTTTGATTTTCCCTGTGGTTTTTCTGCTCCATTCTGTGTGGCCTTATCCACTCCCGTCCCAAATATTGCGGAGTTAAGCTGAGCCGTATTTTCCAATCAGGCCCTCCAGGTTTTCTTAAACTCCAGTTGTTTTGGACTGCAGTAAAACATAGCCACAACACATGGTCTAAAACCAACCAATTGTTTGTAGCAGACCAAGTGCTTGCACTAATTAGTCATAGTGTTCCGTAAAATGGCATATGAGCATCATTTTGGAAAAGGTTATGTGAAACCACATCACAGTTTAACTCCCTTGGCTGGAGCGGAAGAGCGGGAAGGAGGTGCCGTTTGTTGTCCCTGTGGAAATCCATCCAGATTCATCCAAAGTGCAAATCAGAGGCAAAACATCCCTTTTCGCAAGCACAGCAGAACTTAACCGTGCTCTGCTTCTAACCATCTTTCATGCTTGTCAGGGAAGAAGTATTTTCCACTCACCTATTTTATAGCAAAATGAAAAATTGCCACGTCTCTTCTCAGGGAACGGTTCCAACCACTTAACATCAGACAGAAGAGCACCTGTGTCTGATGTCTCATGGTTCTGCATTATGAACTGAAGCTGTGCGTTGCTACCGCATCTCCTCTCACGTCTCCAGTCACCCACCTACACAGAACAGCAGCGAAATGGCGGTGTCAGCTAATAATTCCCGGCTTACCTAAAACAAACCACGCTGCTGCTACAGGATTTCAGATTCCAGCTGTGATAATCACTAGAAGGGCAGGAAGGCAGGTCATTATAGTTTCCTGAAATAAAGAAGTTTGCCTAAACTGGGAAGTGAAAGAAGATACTGGTAACAAAACATTAGAGGAAACCGAGACAAAGCACTTCAGATGTTACAGTGTGTTAGGGTTGGTGCATCTGATTTTAAGTCATAACAAATTTTTCTGGCATCCTAGCATTCCTGTTTTTCCATGCACAGTGACTGATGAATGGCATGTGGGACTGACTCATCTGCCCAGCATGCTTTCCTGCCCTCTGCCTTGCTGTGCACCCCCAAGCCAATTCATCTGTTAGTTACTGCACCCCATCCCAGCCTGGCAGCAGTTACCATGCTCTGCAACTTTCCTGTAGGCTTTTCCCCAGCATTAATTATTATGGCACTAAAACCCTTCTGATCCTTCCCTGTAGGAATGTGAAGGAATTAGCTCCTCTGTTCTCCATCAACAAAGAGCCAAAACAGTCAAGCAAGTGTTGTCAAATTCTCCAGTGTTTAGTTTTCCCTCCGATTGTAGAAACAACTAAAAGATTTTTTTCCCAAACACAATGAGTTGCCACAGAACCCTTTCATTTCAGCTGCATGTAAAACCAACCAAATAAATAAATAAAACATTGAATACCCCGAACTGGACAGAAAGCAAAACGTGTGCTTGCATCTAGAAACCACCAACTTCCATAGCCGGCTGAATAGCTTGTCAAGGACCGGGCTGGAAACAGATGCCAGAGGCAGGAACAGAATGGCCTCAGCCACAAGTCTCTTGCTTTTCCCTTTCTTTTGCCTTCTGCCTTTCCTAGTTGTGCATTTCCCTAAGGACAGCTACTCAATATATAGCTACTTATTGCAGGGTTTCCAGCCTTCAGCCATGTAGGGCTGGGCACTGTAACAAAAGAGGCATCTCCCCAGGGATTGACAGACACTGCCTTTGTTGCCCAACCTCAATTTCTACAGAAGTTTTCATCCTCCCTGACCTTGTAGCTGTGGTGGCAGAGGGGAAAGGCAGGAAAGACACTTCTCTGCAGTGTCCTCTTTTGGGGCAGTTACTAGTTTAAATTTCTGAAACATCCTGAGCACATTAGTGGCTCAACTGAACTAATTAGAAAGTCCCAAAATAATTTTTAATATGTTTTTCAATTATAAAAGGAGTTGCTCTAGGTAACAGCAGATAATGGTTCCCCTCCCCGCCCCGAGGCATCTTTGTTCCTTCCTAGTTTATTGGCAGCTGGTGACTCATTTCACCTCTGCATAACGCTGACTGCTTTACTGCTCTTCCAGCAGTGGCTGGCATTAAACTAGGTTGCTCAGTCTCTTACCGGTGAAATAATTTCTATTCTTGTGTCTTTACAGACCATGCCTGTAACACCCAGTGCATGAGACTGAAAACCAGTCAGACATTTAGATGTGACCTGAAAAAAGCAAGACTACCATGTGGCCACCGGCCTGCTGCAAAGCATGGAGAGGCAAAACCCATCATAAAATGCACTATGAACATGTCTGTACTATACATCCAAAAGCTGGGTGGGGACTTCAGGGAAAATAAAATTATATATTCACACCCACATGAGCTTTCCAAGTCTGTGCTAGACAGCATTACTTAAATATTTCTCTTTCCAAGCACTGGCAAACTGTTTTCAGTTGCATTCATTACAACTGTCTCACAAACACAGACAGATGAAACACTTCTGGGGGAGATTACTGAGCTGGGAGCAACTTTTGGCTGTCAGTGAGCTCCTCTGTAGCCCTTCGCATAGAAAGGCCTACAGCCATTTTTAGCCTAGTTTCCTAGGGAACATGTATGATCACTCTGTAAGTGTGTGCCAGTCCCAGACTAATAGCTGAAGCCAGCTGGCCAGTTGCCACCAAGTTTATCGGCGAGGTCAAGGTCCATTGCAAACACGATATCCCCACTGGCAAAAAAGCAGCACACGGAGCTCATGGAAGGCACCAGACCATGCACGTGGAAGAGAGTGCTTAAGTGCTTTCATCATGTAAACCGCTGCAAAACCTGCACCTTGTTAGGTAACGATGTCTCTCATTTCACAGAACTATTTCCTTCATTTCCATACCCTTCAGGAGCGAGCTCTCCCTTTGAGGTCAGGTACCCAAGCTAGAGCCAAAGGTCTCTGCATCACAGCTCTCTTGGCAAGGTGGGCTGGACTCGCGGAAGGGGGTCCTCCTGGCCAGGCTCTGCTGAGTAAAAGAGAACGTGGAGTTTGGGATAAGCAAAATGTTCAATGCATGTATTTTTACTAGAGAAAGCCACATGTACCTTTCACAAAAGCTGCAATTTACTTATTAGACATATGACAAGAACACTCCATGCACTAAAAGGGAACACTGACTACTTTTCATATCTCCACCCCACCTCCAGCACCCTCAGCAGGGGCTATTCATAGCAACTCTTAAACAATTTTTGAGAAATCCCCTATAAATTGCAAGGGATTGTGACTAGCAGGTAACCAGCATAGGTAGGCAGCTACCTGCAACAGTCTCGAGCCAAAGCATGGCTCCTCTCAAGAGTAAGAAGGTGTGTGGCAGACATTTCCCACCTCAGCACATCCCTATGCTTCAAGGCTATTTATTGTGACCTGTCAAGTGTAATTTTAAAGGTGTAAGCAATATTACCTGTCTCTTCAGATGGGCAGCAGGCAATGCTATAGGAAAGCCTTTCTTGTGGTTCACACTTGTATTCTTTTTGTAATTTAATCCCACTATACTTAAAATGTTTATTGTAGTCGGTAGTTATTTTCCCTCCTTGGTCTTTAGCACATGCTGA
Organism: Balaeniceps rex; assembly: GCA_013401315.1. Classification (NCBI taxonomy): domain Eukaryota; kingdom Metazoa; phylum Chordata; class Aves; order Pelecaniformes; family Balaenicipitidae; genus Balaeniceps; species Balaeniceps rex. The sequence goes on from VYZW01053708.1 coordinate 20,207, forward strand.
TGTTCACCACCACTTATCATCTGGGAACCATTAATATTAAGCTTGTTTAATGTTTCCAAGCCAATCTCTGGAGTATTTTAGCAATGTTAATAATTAATACAGGAAGATTAGCATTTTAGAAGCCTGAAGCAGTTCATGGCAGGCTCAGTTTCGAGCCTCAGTGTAAATGATCTGTTCATCATTACAACTCCACCAATCCTAAAAATATTTCTTTCTATCAGTGCAACAGTGAGGAGGCCAATCTTTTTTCATTAACAAAGGCACAACCCTTCCTCCTCTTTAATCTGAAAAAATGATCTTTTAATGCTCCACTGCAGCAGTGACAAACCTTGCCTGTATGATCACTAGTGGACTACCCTGGGTCTTCAGGCTACTGTGGGTCTTCGGGCTTCAGGAGCTGAACTCCAGTTCATCGTACTGCATCAGTTTGTGACATTACTGCAGGCATAGAAAAGGAGAAACAGCAGATACCAGGATGCTTAGAAAAAGCATTTCCATTCCAAGCCAGGCCTCTCTGATTAACAACTTACCCATGTGTTCTAGGAGAACCATCATGCAAACAAGGGATTACACGTTTAACAGCACAGGTATGGTGAACAGTTTTGAGAACATCATTTTTTGTGACCTCTGGATGGACCAAGTATTTTGAGTTCATTTTGCTTACCATGGTTTCAGATGTTTCTTCTTGAAACAAACAGGCTTTTAAAAATAGAAAAGCCCCAGCCTATTTCTGAGGCTCTGTATGTGCTGGCTGCTGACAAGAGCCAGGCTGGCTTGCTCAGCAAGAGGCAGCATGCCCACCTCTCTCAAAGCAGGCTGGGGGCTCCCCAGACCAACACTCAGCAATTTGGAGCCCTGCTCAAAGGAGCACAGTGAGGAGAGCCACTCTGCAAGAGCAGGGTCAGGACCCCAGGTAGACCCTGATCAGTGAGCTCATTTATAGCAATACCATCTAAACCAAAATAGTTACATCCCAAAAGCAAGGCACACTACATATACTTGCACACAAGTGACTGGTTCCTTTGGAGCTGGCAGTGCAGAGAGACAAGTTGTCTGTCCTACAGCTGGTCCAGGAGCCAAAATCACTTAGGCAAGGTCATAATGAAAGCCACATTTCTATGACCATTAATTCTGGTCTCCGCATGCCCATCACCAGTTGTCTAAATCCGACCATAACCTCACTTCTGTCCAGCTAGCCAGAGCTCACAATAGACACATTGTTGGCTTTGCAACAGCATCAAGATGACGGGTGACGCTCTTGGAAAGTCTGGTGATACAGAGCCAGCCCGTCAGAGCCTATATGTAGAACAGTTTGCAGCAGCAGAGGGTTTACATCAGGTCAGCAGTGGCCTGTGGCCACTGTGGGCTTTCAGCACAGCCCAGAGCCCTAAAACCAGCGGACCACAGCACTGGACAATACGAGGATTCAGACGCTATCAAATACACACCCCATACTTCTAAAATATCTGCATACATATGCACACGCGTTATAGATATGAGGCTTTCTGAAAAAGCAAACAAGGATTTCCAGGCCTTCACATCTACTGAGCTCATGCTGCTCTATCCCTGTTGCTGCAACTTCAGTCTGTACAGGTTTAACTTTAAAGCAACTCAAGCAAATCCTGGCTCTGTGGTTTAGGCCAGAAGAGTTTCACAAAGCCCTTCCAGTGTAAATAACACATTTTTTCTGCTCCTCTACATCCACCAGCAGCAGCAGGAAAAAAAAAGGAAAAGCCATTTGTGCTTTCAGACATTTTCTTCGGCCAGTCAGAGAGCAAGAGGCAATTTGGACAGCGGTGCTCACAGTGTAATCCAGGCAGCTGAAATGCACTTGGGTATCTGTTCCTTGTCAGACCAGCCAAATTCAGGAGTGAGATCACGGCCACCTGTCCCCATGCAAAATGGTGCAGTGTCGCTGCAATCTGAGCGGAAAACAAGAGCCTGGAGGTGCCCAAGCAAGCAGCACAAACAGTGCTCAGCTGGGCAGGGCTGCCGAGACTGCAGCTGTACTCTTGAAACACGCTAAATAAGAAGAAATGGGAACATTCCACATGAAAACTGACCCATCAGGATCAACTTCAGGGTATTCAAGGATCCCAGGAGTCCAAAACCACTAAAACTGGGGCTAAGCAGTCAACAATTTTTGAGCAATACAAGGTCTTAGTGTTGGTTCAGCAGTGTGGGAGCCTCGATGGAGATCAGACACCCTGCAGTGGGCTGCCTGCACAGAGCACGCTGGGGAACACATGTAAACCGAGCGGACAAGCCAAGGGGAGCGGGAGAAACAAGTCAGGGGAGACAAAATAACTCTCCCCATGGGCAGACAGCAGACAAGTGGCAAAGCTGAGGTTTTAGTCTTGTTTTTCAAGTCAGCGTAGTGCCCCTATTACCAGACCCTGCTGCCTTTTCCACCCAACCGCTCTTCCTTAAGCCAAGGATAATTTACAGTGCTCATATTGATGAGCTAGTGCTTCCTTACAGCAGTCAGAGTCAGCAGGAACCAACTACTACACAACCACCGAAAAAGAGCCCTCCAGGAGCTCCCAAATGGCTCCAGAAATGTTGCTGTCCTTGTGTCTCCTTTTACTCAGAGAAAGAGGGAAGGAGAGGCAACCTGCCCAAAGAAACACAGCAGGCAGAGCCATATTGGAATTATTCTTGCATGTTTACTCAAGGAGTTTTATTTTGACCTGTTCTGGTACTCCTGTGCATACTGAAATGTCATCATTTCCTTCACAGTTAAAAATAAAAGAAAAAGTCTGAGACAGAGCAGTGGGGGAAGGTCTACCATGGGGTTCCAGGTGCTCAGATCATGCATTGCTGGGCTGGAGTATTTGATCCCTACCACCCCTGCGGCCAGACCTGTCCTGCAAATTCTTGTGGCATAATTACATCAGGCAAGCATAAAATTAAATGCAATCCCTAACCTTGGAAAAACAACCAATGCCCAGTTTTTACCAGTAAAGTTTATTTCAGGTAAGGAACCCTTCACTGCACAAGCACAGCTGAGCAAGGTGCATCCCTAGCTTTGTGCAGGTCACTCCGGGTGCTCTACCAATCCAGTTTCAATGCAGTCACAGTCTTTATCTGCAAACCACTCGCTGCTGAAGGAGGTCTGACTCTGAGCATCCAGGACAGGAAGATATTCGCATTCTCAAGAAGCAGGCAAGCAGACCAAGATACTGTGCGAAAAAGCTCTGGCTTCCTGATACTGCAACAGCATTTATAACAAAGGTTGATGTCCTGGTTGTTTGGAGAACAGAGCCCACCCAAAGAAAAGCTGGCTGTCCAGATGCAGTTCTGGCAGCAGACCTCAGTCCATCTCTCTCGTCGCCCTCACTGACTGTTGTCTATTTGGTTGCCCAGTTCAGAAATGAGACTCGGGAGCAGACATCCCCGTTGTCTTAAATCGTAGATGAGCTGTGCCCTCTAGTGGGGTCTGGCTCACCAGGAGCCGGAGGAGGGCCCATCCAGGAGGCAGATGCCCCAGCCCACGCCAGGCACATGCTCCCATGGGCTCTAGAGGACTCAGGGACATTTACACCAGTCAGGCCATAGCACTTTGTGTGGGCATCTTATTTACACCATCTCCTTTTATAAAAGCCCTTAGCAAAGGCACCTGAGACGTAACGTCTGCTCGGGCAGATGAGACTGGTATGAAAATAACAGAGCACGAGACGGGTGCTTATTGCAGCAGTGCAAACTGGAAGTGAAGTTTCTCCTAGCAGCTACAAAGCAATCCTTTCATAAGCTTTCGAAGTCTTCCAGCCAAGACTGAGTGCCTCATTTTCTACTAAGAATTAGATGCTTAGTTTAGGTGCATGATGTTACTGTAGCTTGTAGGTCCAAAACAATGGGTAGATGGGAGCAGACTGCCTTTCAGCATCGCTCATTGCTGTGGGCAAGGATTCTTGCTGCAGCAATCCCAGCCTAAGGTATCCATGCCCCCAGACCTTCCCAAACCCTGAAATACCTTTCTACCCTTCTGCTGTGCCAGTGTGACCATTCACAGGGTCACACTGAGACTCCCACTGAAGAATTGACCTATCCAAAGCCCTGGAAAAAAAATAAGGCTTTAAGTCAGCTCATTTCACAGCACAGCCTTGTGAAACAAGTTATGGAGAGGGACGGAAGCACATGAAGTGCTTCTGTGCTGAAAAAAATATACCAGCTTCAGATGGTTTGGGTTTTCATAGGGTTGTTAGGAATCGTCTTCAAAGGATCCCCAAATCTTGTTCTAACCTCTGTAGAGCTGGTGGGAAGGGACCTGGGAAGGTAAACACTTTCCTTCCCCCTGGCAAAAAAGCTGCATGCAGGGTAAGATCTGCTCTCAGGCTGGAGGCGTACGTGGGTATACTCAAGCCAGTTTTGCTGCGACGGTGCAAATCCGTGCATGGACACATTCCCAAATGAAAGGAAACACTCTCATTTGGCTTGCAGACCAAAACCTCTCACGGTGATTCCACTTGGTAGGGGCACTGCTCCCATATGAAATCTGTGCGACTCTCAGGCGTCTGTACATGGCACTTCATCATAGAAATGGGAAGTAATCGAGCTGCAGCAGTGAGGCCTTCAAAGTCACAAGACATGCTCCTCATTTCAAAACTGGGACGACATTTTTTTAAGCTTGCTTGTAGGACTCCTGCTTTTCACCCTGCTCCCTATAACTATTAGGACTAGATTTTGTAAAGTCTGTTTTACTTCCAGAAAACTTTAGTAGCTGTTACTTGAAGGAAAGACACTGATTATGACAAGGTGAGTGACAGAAATACAAAAACTATCTTCATTTAGATTTTTAATTATCAGATCTTCCTGTTCTTACTCCAGGCCTGTTATCCCAATGCATTAACATGTTGTGATTTCTCTCTCAAGATATTAGAGCTTTAACAAGAGCAGCCTTCTCCAAAGCACCGAGCCCCAGCTGCCTGTGGTAACTAGCTATTACCTTAATTAAAAGGCAGTAAAAGCCCAAATGCTCAGTTTTTGCTTGCTTTGCACCTCCCCAGCTCATCTGCTGAAGTGCTTTGCAAAAGAAGTGGGTGTGCTGTCTCCCACCAGCTGGTAAACCAGCCATACTCCTGAAAACAAATCGCTTCAGCAGTCCCGGGCCCAAGTTATCTGAGCCTGCACCCTGGCGCAAGACCAAAGCCAGGTCTAATGTGTGTCAGCAGAAATTGCTGTACTATAAAAACCTGGAGAAGGCCAGATCCCTGGTATGCTGTAGGTCCTGCTGGCCCTGCACCCGGCCCTCAAACCCCTGTGGTGAGGTGCAGGCTGCTTTCACTCCCCATGCCCCTGGTAGCTGGGCTGGCCTCGGACCCCGAGACACGGGGGGAAAACCCACCCGCACCCATTCATCCATCCACCTGCCGCCAAACCCCAGCATGGGAAGTTGGGCCGGAGGGAGGGATGGAGGGATGGATGGATGGAGGGGGCGTGGGGGGCATGGCCACTGGCCCCGCTCACCGTGACGGCAGCCCCGCGGTCCCGCCTCGCCGGCGGGTCTAAGGTTCACTGATCTCCAGGCGCCTCTCACCTTTGACACCGCTCCCCGGGAGCCGCCGGGCGGTTTCGCTTTTGTCTGCCCCTGGAGCAGAGCGGCTCTGGCAGCCGGACAGGGCTGCTGCCCCTGACCCCACGGACTGCAGCTCCCGGAGGAGAGCAAGGCTTCGGGAAGGTAAAGGCATCCTCCGCTGGGGGATTACCCGCAGGGCAGGCCCCAGCCCCAACCCACCATCTCCGAGGTGTCTTTCCCAGACAAGCTCCCGGGACTCTCATCCTCCCACCGGCAAGCAGCCCCGCATCCCAGCCGCAAAGGGACATCCACCGGGGAGGGCGGCACCATCCTCAGAGGCTCCCTGCTCAAGAGAAGAGATTTTAGGAAGACTTAGGAAGTCCTCTGTCCTACCCCCATCCTCTTGGGCAGCCGAAGAGCAGCTGCGAAGGTCTTAGCAGAGCGCTTGGTCTCACCCGCAGCCCCAAGCAGTCTCTGTTTATTGCTGCCTTATTTCCCCAACCCGCTCCGCCTGCACAGTGAATGACCCTTATTCTCTTCCCCTTAGCCATGAGGAAGGCTGATTTCTCAACACAATCAGCACTATGTAAATCTAACAGTGTTTACACATTAAGTCTCTGCAGTAGGGATTTTCGTATCCCCTGGTAACTTTGGCTTAAGCAAACTTTCTAAGCAGCCACGCTCCTACACCCAGCGCCGTGAGAGCTTTAGCAGGTAGGAGCAGGCTCCTAAAAGCAGAGGAGTGCTTTGAGCTGAATACTAGACAGGTTAATGGGGGAGGTAGGTGCATGACCACTATGGGGGGGAGGGAATCTGCATCTGAGAGAACCTAAAGCATTGTGTCCAAAAATTGTAGGGCTAGATCCTGCAGACTTACATGGGTAGCATTGGGGTCCTGTTTTTTCCGAGAAGCTGATTAATTGTGGTTCTTCTTCACTGTTGCACCCCTGCAGAAACTCAGCAAATGTCTTTAATAGTTTTAGGATCTTCTTAGACCTTGTGGTTTAGAGAAGCTTAGACATCAGTTAGACATCATTAGACTTAAACATCATTAATTTCCCAGGAAGTTAGAGTCTTAAATAACACTTCTCAGTAGCTCCATCCCCAAAGGTATGCATTTCTTTTCTTTTTTTACTGTTTTCCTTTGGAAATAAAAGTCTTACCCCCGACCATAAATATACCAGGATCCCCCCTCTCCCCAGGTTAAAAATACTGCAGAGGTACCAATTTATTGAGTGGCAAGAGCCAAGCCCTTGCTGTTGCATTCCAGCGTAAATACCTACTCTGCCACCTCACGTTTCTGGTTTTTATTATTTATGCCCATAAAACACGAGTTTGAAAGGATGCTCCTTAGATAAAGTCCACTTTCCTGCTAATTATAAACAACTGAGTCACCGTCATAAACAGATTTGTCAGGTTCCTTCTTGGAAACAGTGAGGGCAGGCGGTTCAAGTGCAGTATCACTGGTCTGGCTCTGCTGCCGTACCCGGCAAACAGATTACCTTCAAGTTGATTTACATTAAACCAGTGGGCCGGTCGGAGCTGCCTCTGCACCACGTACCTACCCAGTGCCCACGGGAAGGAGAGAGGAGACATCGAGACGGAGACAGGGGTGTCTGGCTGAGAACACAATTTCCTGGGTGCAGCGATGCTTAATCCTCAATTAGGAAGTGAGACATGATCTGCGTTGTGGCTGTTTCGGTACTCACCTTCTAGGTAAGTGTAAGATCAGGCAAGCCTGCCCCAAATATCTGCTGGTAGACACAGCTGTCACAAAATATTAAGCTGTATCTGGAGACTAAATCTGCCAACAGGATTTTTATAGCCAATTGAAGAGAAATGCTTGTCTAGACTAATCCTCACCTCTTTATAGTGAATCTGAGCAGGTTTAGCTTTCTCTGCCCCTTGGCATGGCCCCTAGGCATGAGGGCAGGACTTGTTAACACCTCAGCAGTTCCCCAGGCTGCTCCCTAAATTTCTGAGTTATTCTTTACCAGGATCAAAGTAAAAATCCCCGAAATCCAGCATCTAAGCAGTCCCAGTTCAGGTTACACCTCAGCCTTTCAAAGCCTGCATGGGAAAATTTGCTAAAGCCATTTTGCACAGAAGCATTGGTGACTTCTTCAGAGTTTCGAGTTTGTAGTGAGATAAATCAAACTTATTCTAGTTACACTGACAGAAGCCTTCTGGCATGCAGGTGCACTCTGCTGGGGCTTAACTCACAGAAATCAGCAGGAAAGTTGCTTTAAATGTTTCTCCTGGATACGCTCAGTCAGTCCCAGCCCAAGTGAAGTCAGGGAGGTTTCCAGATGAAGAACAAGCTTCCTCTGCTTCATTGGCAGCACAGGCTGAATGAACAGGGAAGCTGTTTGCTGTGAGGCAGCAGCACCCTTATCTTCATCCAGAGCAGGCATCGGTGACCCTGCCAGAGCAGCATCCTGGATTTGCAGAGCTGACTGTAACCCTAAACTGAGTCTTGCCAACAGGCTCTTCCCCAGGGCAGGGAGCAGCTGCAGAAGGGTGACTATCAGCCACATGAGATGTCTGGAGGCCTTTTCCCATAGTCCGTTAGCCAGTGAGCACAGGGTTTTACTCTGTACACTCCTTTTTCAACAAAAAAAGGAAAAAGAAAACAGTTTCCCCATAATCCTATTTTCCATTGAATCAAAACAAAGCCACATGTTTTGCTTCCTTGCTGTTCTCGGATGGAAAGGGAGATTCACCTCCTGCCTCTTAACACGGAAAAGAAATTGTTTCAAATGAGCTTTGGCAAAACTCCCTGTCTCTAATAGGTGCTTGCTAGCATGAAAAGTTTGCAAGGAAATTTCTGTCACTGCAGTAATTCTCAGGTGAGCTTTGTTCCAGCATCAATACAGCCTTCTAGGGTTAAACAGAGAGCAGCAGAGCGAAATAATGAGAAATTGCGTTTAATATAGACTCATGCAGCTTCTTGCTTCCCTAGAGAGTTTTATGGCATATCACCTACAGTAGCTAGCATAGCTACCCAGAAAGGATAGCAGTCTTATTTCCAGGCCTACAAAAAGGCAAATGTATGTAATTAATACCATGAGGAGCACCCTTATGCTGTGCCGCAGGGTTTATCTTTTTCCTGCTTAAAAAAATATAACCCACCCCTAACTAGCTGTTCTGCACAAACTGCGATGCTGCTGTTCATCACTGGGCTGTACAAGCCGGGGGAGAAGATTTTACCCCTGGTTTTTAAGGGGATGAAAGCCCATCTCACCAAGCAGAAAACACACCTGCATCTAGAGATACACACCCAGGTTCAGCCAGCACCGAGGAACACTCTTAATGACCCCTGCTTTGATAACAGCTCAGGGAAGAGAGAAGAATTAAAGGTCTGGAGCCTGCCAGGTTGCAGGGGGAAGACAGGCAAAATAAAGGAGACACATGAATGAGCAGCACGCAGGAACAAGAGGCCTTTGTTGGATGAGGGAGCCTCAGAGACCTTCCTGGTCCGGGAGCTACATTGCTAGCGCTGCTGTTAGGTGTCTTTATAAAGGTACTTCTTGCTCACCTGCAAGTTCTGCACACCAAACTCCTGTGAGCCCTGGGTAGAAATTGGAGTATTTGCACCAAATCTTCATTATAAGTCTTGCAGGTCTCTGCACTCTGGCTGACCAGGGCTTTCTTCAAAAGCACGTCGAGGGAAGCACCCCACACCAGCAGCGTTCAGCCCAGAATGCAATAGCAGTGAGAGTGTCAGGCCACACAGGCAGGGATGAGCAGAAGGACACTAACATTTTAGCATCCTTCAGAAGGCTTCCCTTGTGCCTTTGGGTGTTAGAAGATTAGATCTATACAGGAGGCACATCCCATCTCTGCACACAGCAGTTACGGGCTTGCTGGTGGCATATTTCCCCTTTGCTGCTGCATGTGAGGCAGGATAGATGCATGCAAGGTCATCTCATGCCCTTCTCCTGCTCAGTTCAACACCCCATTACCCTTCATCTTCAAGCTCTGCATGAACCTCCCTCTCTCCTGCATAGATCTCCGTGTGAGCCGAGTAATTTTAGAGGAGGAGCTCTCCAAGGAGGAGCCAGGGCAAAGCTTTGGCTAGCTGCAAGACAGCATTATTCACCGCCCTTCGGTGACAGCAAGGCAGTGTCACTTCCTTGAGCTCAAGGCTGGGAGAAGGGGACACGTGGCACCCAGGAGGGCTCACACCAGCCGTCCTCTTCCCAGGGTATGGCCAACGCTCTGCAGTAGCTCTCCGAGTCAGGTTTGAGGTGACCACTGTTATTTCGGGCCATGCTCCCCCGCCGTCCTGGGTCACCATGCGGTGTAGCTCCACCCTGAGTGACGCAGAGTCACACTCCATGGTGCAACGGTCATGAGGGCATGAGACTTCATGGGCTTGGTCAGCCCAGGGTTTCTTAATCCACGGTGGAGGAGCATGTGCCATCTGCTTTGTGTGCTGCTGTCCTCAAGGGTGCTTGAGTCAGGTCCTCTCATTCCTGCTTTTTCACCCTGGCGAGCAACATGCTGACTTGAAGTGTTGCTGCCACAAAGCCCATCAGCTCTTGGGGTGCCCAGCCATCCCCTGGGCAGTGTCTTTAGCAAGCTGGTAGCAGCATCACCTCCATGCCTGAGTTCATCTCCAACCTGAGTTAGGCTCTCCTGGTATAACTTCTAACCAAGACCTACCATAAGCATGGACATCAGCCTAAGCTCTTCACCTGGACTTTGGGGAAGGAGGCATGCTCAAGAGCAAGGCACACCCATAAGTGATGTCCCTCTGCCATTAACTTTCTCCAGCATGTCCTCTCTTTAAAGGAGGTGCACCCAATCCAATCTCCTTGTCTACATCCAAAAAGGCCTCTTGCATCAAGTTTCTTCCTGAAGGTCTCCACCCTCTGGTCATAACTGACAATGGCAGATGGTTTGAAGTATTAAATTTGTTTGGGGATTGTAATGGTTTCTAGCTTATTTTGAAGTTAAACCACACCTGCCCTGCTGCCACTGGTCAGGAGTTGATGCAGGAGGCTCAGCCGATGGACCTGGGATCACTGCAGATGTGTTTTGAATGGAGTTGGTTTCCTTGCAGGGCATGGCGCAGAAAGCAATGCCGGGCACCTCCCTGGAGGGGATTCGTCCCACCTACATCTACAAGGTGGTTCTGCTGGGGAGCACATCAGTGGGAAAGTCAAGCCTGGCCTACCGATACGTGAAAAATGATTTCAAGGAGTCGCTGCCAACAGTGGGATGTGAGTGAGTGGCTTCAATAGCTTGATGGCTCTGGACAAGAGACCAGGCCTGATGCCCTTCCTTGCAGCGGGGTGGGATGCAGGAGAACAGGTTGGTATATTCTGCAGTAGCACAGACCCACTTTTGAACATGATATGGACTTGCCCCAGAGCCAGACCTCCCCCATCACTGTCACCTTTAGCTCTCTGCAGCCCATTTTCCTCAGCACGAGGCTGTAAGCAAAGACACATCCAAATTGCACAGATTTGGTTTAGTGCTGCTTGTTGGAGGCAGATGAGCAGTGAAATGAATGAAACCTGGGGTCCAAACTGTGTGGCCCTATCTGCCCTATGCATCCTTGATCCTGTGCTGCCCTCACAGCTATTTGGACACCACAGGAGAGTCTCTCCTCTACATGTGCTGCCCCAGCCTCAATGTCCTGCTGGAGCAAGGAGGTTCTGGCTGGGGTGCAGGTGGGCAGGACAGCCCAGGAGGTGGTGGCCAGCTGCAGCAGGATCCCCCCAGCACTGCCCGATGGTAGGCTCGCAGCAGTGCCTCGTTCCTCCAGCCTGCCTGCAGAGATGAGAGCGCAGACCTCCCCACGCCCTGGCCAGGCTGCAAACCCCACGCTCTGCCCCACTGGCAAAGGGGAGAGCATCTGCCCCTGTGCATCCTGCCCTGGAAAGCCACGCTGAACAATCCACATCCGAAGGAAGGCCACATGCATGCTCATGCTTTGAGGAAAACCATCTGGAGAGCTGCGAGAGCCCTGCTCCCTCTGTAACCTCCCTCTGGCCAACACACCTGCTGGGATCAAGCTGCCTCCCCTGTACATTCACAGCAGCACAGCTTCCTACAGCCCCTAGACATTATAGATGATCATTTTACATGATATGACTGGTTCATATTGAGTGCCATCACGCAGCACATCCAGGGCAATCAGAAGATCAGGCCTAGTCAACATGGGT